>VKOC01018368.1:0-46227 GCA_009364415.1 Spea multiplicata
CATATATACTAATCCACACACATACCGGTATATACTAATCCACACACATACCAAACCACACATATACCAAACCACACATATATACTAATCCACACATATATACTAATCTACACATATATACTAATCCACACATATATACCAATCCACACATATATATATACTAATCCACACATATATATACTAATCCACACACATACCAAACCACACATATACCAAACCACATATATACCAAACCACACATATATACTAATCCACACATATATACTAATCCACACACATACCAATCCACTCTCACTTAATGCTTTCCTACCTTTCCTTTCTTCTTTCAGCTTCTTTTCCTCTTCTTCTGTTCATCTGTCTTCTCTTCTTCCGGGTTCAGAGGGCAGCGGTGGGCGCGGCTTCAGTGCTGTGCGCCGGGATCTGACAACAGACCCCGGCGCACAGCAGCTGTTGCCGTGCGGATCGCAAGGGAGCAGTATCGGAGGTCTTTAACAGACCTCCGGCTCCCTTGAGTGAGCCGGAGGTCTGTTAAAGACCTCTGATACCGCTCCCTTGCGATCCGCACGATCGCATGGGAGCGGTATCGGAGGTCTTTGCCGGCACCCGGCACCCCTCCAGAGACGGACAGTAATGTCCGCCGCTGGAGGAGCCTGCTCCTCCAGTGGCGGACATTACTGTCCGTCTCTGGAGGGGTGCCGGGTGCCGGCAAATTGGCACCCCCGTGATGAGCGCACCCGGTGCGGACCGCCCCCCCCGCCCCCCGCTAGGAACGCTACTGGGGCTCAATAAACACTTGGTCTTTAGATTATTCCATTAGTCTAGAACGTCTTATGTTGTTTAAATAAACTTGACCCCTCAATAAAAGTGCAAATGTGTCTGACCCGTAATTACTTAACAGCTTATAAATTATGAAAGGCTAATATAGGCAATAAAAATAAATGGATGAATTACATTGCGCATTTCCTTTTAAGAAAAAAAAACAAAGTTGTATTATGACTAAATGCATTTTTACAAGAAATATGGCAGCTATTAAATAATTATAACAAAACAATTATGCGATGTGATAAGTGCTTAGTTAATCACACTCCATACGCTATTTTCATTACCATTTTTCACTTTTAAAAGCCAGCAGTCGCTTGCATTCATTATTTAAGAACATAGAAACATACAATTTGCCGGCAGATCGGCCCCATTCGGCCCCCGTCTCGTCTGCCCGTTTTTCCTCAAAGACTCAAACCTTAATCGGTCGTTGGTCTCGTCTTAGATTCAGGAGCCGTATGTCTATCCCATGTATGTTTAAATTCCCTCACTGTATTAGCCTCTACCACTTCTGCCGGAAGGCTGTTCCACTTATCTATCACCCTTTCAGTAAAGTAAAGCTTCCTTACATTACATCTAACCCTCTGACCCTTTAATTTTTGATTGCAGCCTCTTGTTGTAACATGTCTTCTCCTTTCTAAAGAAACTTCGCTTTGTTAAATCCCTTTATGTATTTAAATGTTTCTATCACGACAAGGAAGTCCTATGTACAGCGCTGCGGAATATGAAGGCGATATATTACACAATAAATAATTATATGTACAGCAGCTGCAGATTAACAGAAGAAGGACAGTGGTTCTTGCTAAAAGGTCGCTTTTATCCTCTTTATCTACACGAGATATGGGTGACATTTTCGCGTTCTAGGTTGGAATGTAGGAGATGGTAACAAACATGGACTATTGATAAGCGACAGAACTAGATGGCGAAACACAAATGATTACAGTGACACGGATCCCAGGGTGTTGCTAAATTGATGATGGATAAAGTCTAGGGCGCTGATAAAGTCCACAGCCACACCTTGCCGAGGACACTGGACATGGAGGCTCTTCTATCACCACTAATTTGGGGAGAATAAATGGCACACGGCACACGCTGCGCATAATTTGACACAATGATGTATGGGCTGAAAGAGCCACGCAGGGCACTCCACAGCCTCCTCTGTCATTCCAGAACCTGATGCCCCACTACCGCAGAGGAGCGGAGATTGTCAGAGTTGGTGAGAAATGTAATCTGTCAACATTTACAGACAGGGCTGAGGATAGCGGAGGGATTCATTCCTTCACCCTGAACAATCTCATCCGAGGCACAACAACAAAGGGAGATTCACTTTTACATTGAGACGAAAGTGAGGAGTTTGGGAGGAAATGATTACAATGGAGAAGACAAGAAGGAAGATAAAAATATTATAATTGAGAAATGACATAATTGAGTAACATGTTGCATTTTGGGAAGATAAACCTTCGTTCCAAAGAGTGAGAAATATGTTTGCAAATTCATTCCTAGTCTTTTTTTCTTTGGTATGTAAAGAACCAACGATGGCTACGTCCTTTTTCAAGAAGCACCTTCTGAGGCTAGAGGGGTGTTGATGCACCCCCTGAACACATTAAATGTGTCCTTGGAGCACACGCAGTACAAGTTAAAATGTGTTGTATCTAAGAAACTTATAAGAGGCTGCTGAGGACACCGATGAGTCCTTCTGGGTTTGAGAAGGTGAGAAGGCACCTACAGCACATTAATGATAACTTTGGGCCCATGACTTGGGTTTACTTTCATACATGACCACTCCAGGTTGGTTTTCGGCAGGGTCCCATCAGATCGATAACCCGGTTCTCTTAGAACCAGCCAAGCTTTGAAGTGCATCGGGTTCTTTCCTTGCAGCCCAGCTAGAGTTTCAGGTGCGGTCCTCATCACACCTTAATATGCTGGGGACCTCAATGAGCAAGCAAGGCCACCAAGTGACAGCCCCCCCTCAAAAAAAAGATCACTAGGTACCTTTTATTTTGGGAAAAACACTCTTGGCAGCAATAAACATATTTTATTGTGTCTGATACCAAGAGACCCAAGCGCTACAACAGCTGGCAGGAGAACTGCGGATAAATCGACACACTGCGGATAACGGAAGCCTATGGCAGTGAATGTGTTACTGCTCCCCGAAGAGTCTACGTGTGAAGGAGCGCAAATCTAACCCGCCACTGCCCACGCGGCATCTGTCCTGGGTATAGATATTTCCCAACGCTTATCACAGGCAGCAGGCTTTCTGCTCGCTCACTGTACGAAAATGAAAAAAAAAAATAGACCAAATAGAGTAAAAAGCCATAGCAACGCAGCGCGGAGAACGTGTTATTTGTTAGAATGGTTCAGCCGTTTTTAAGATATTTTTAATGGATTCCAGCCTACCTGTCCTGTCAATCATCGATTTTTTGAGTAGTCAAGGTAGACATTTTTCCATTGCCTAATAGGTAATAAAGAATATTTTTAAAATAGGAATGCAGCAGCCAGCCTCGGAGTGGCCACCAGGCACAGGTCCTGCAATGTGTGGCCACCAGCTGTACGTGAGCGTCCGCCAGCTGGACGAGTACAAAAGTGTGGCACCTGGCAGCCAATCAGGAGAAGTAGCTCCGACACATGGTGTTGTGTCGGCACCAGAACAGGGCCGGGAAATGTGTATCAAGTCATGGAACACTTTGGTGCTAAAGCCTATGGGCATTTACTGCCAGTTGCTGCCTAACACCGACCAAGAAGAGCCCTCAAGATATTTTCCACTTGAGAACGGCCAACACGGTCCTTCTCGCAGACTAAACGGACCGGGGCCTCTCGTTAGCTTAGATTTTGGTGCGTTTCAGCTTAGTTCTGCTTCCAACTTTCAGTCCCCATTGAGATTAAATTTACTTTGGTACAAACAGTTACATTTTATCTTTAAACACACAGACGGAAACATCTGTAGCACATATAATGGTTTCTTCTTAGAATGCTAATTTTCAGTCGCTCCATAATAATTACGATTAAACAAAACAAAAACCAAGCGATCGAATGTTATAATACAGAGAAATGAAGGGGTTAAGTAGCCATCTGTATTCCAGGGTCTGCGTGATCCTTGGTCCTGTTGGTTCCTTTTTACTTGTTTCACACCAACTGTTACCATAGAAACGGCTATTTTTCCTATGGTATCCCCCACCCTGTCCCTGGCGGTGCCTCCCTGAGGATTTCTGACAGGCCCCCCCAGGCTTGCAAAAAAAAAATACAACGGGGCCGTCTGTGAGAAAGATGACGGAGAGCGGGAGCTAATTGGTGGAAAAGCCCCCCGGGTGGGGGTTCCGAACTCATGGCAGGTTTATCGAGGCCACCAAGAAAAAGCTTACAGAGAAACCCGGTCTGATCACGTGCAGAGCCCCATACAATGTGAGCAGACACGGAGCCGGCATGGGGGGGACACGGGGCCCGGGATAGCTTGTGCGGGGCCCTCGGAGTGTCTTTAATCCTTTAAGGACCACAAGGCCGAGGAGTGCAACATTTTACTCTTTTGCAGATTCCTCAAAGTTCTTAAGCTATAAAGGTAGGTAGGATTCCAAAGGCTGTCACATACCTCCCAAATACCCCACTCGAGGGTATCCTTTTTTCCTCCCCTGATGCCCCCCTTTTCTAGGAAAGTTTACTGGGTATGAGCATATCGTAGGGTTTCACAGCCCTGAAAGTGGGTTTAGAAACAGCAGGGGATGGGTTTACAAATAAAAACAATATAAATATAATACATTCTCTTCTTTCTCACTCACATAAAAAGTAGTTAAATATAAAGTCTCCTTAAGGCTCCGCCCATAGCCACACCCCCTTTAACAAAAGTGCCCTTTGTTGGCTGTTGAATGTATTGCGAGTTTTGCTGTGGCTGTTATTAGTTGTTTTTGATTAGGAAGTTTTAGGAGCGACACCACGTGAGGCTCCGCTTGGAAAGTGGGGAGAAGAATCCAGGGACATTTTGCTGCTGGGCGGTCACACCGTGCAGCTCTTCTATTTTTAATAGAGCAAAACACTCTAACACTCTAGAGCACCCTATATATGGTATATAAAGAATCAATATATATATTTGCCTTTTGGACCCGACCCAGATCTCACTCTCTTTCTTTCCTTGCCCAGTCTCAAGCCACATTTACAAACAGAGAAACCCAAGACACTTGGCAGCTATACAAAAGCACAGACCTAAACAGCATATCCAATGCACTAATCAGATACTTATTTGCAAGAGTTCATCTCTTCACACATTAAACTTCACTATACATACAGACATTGGGGCAACTGTCTGCTAATTACCATTATAAGGACGGATATTAACCATGTCAGGTCCATCCTTTCGCACTGTGGCGACAGGACAAAAAGCATTATTATTGCATATATACAGGTTGGAGAGTGTGTTAAATAGGAGCTTGCACTCACTAATACAGGCTGCTTGTTGGCTGCCTCCATAAGGTCTGGCACAGGACTGACATTGGGAGTTCTGGCTCGGTGTACTGTGTAGCCGCCAGGGCTAGCAGTTCAGCCAGCAGTAGCCTCATTAAGTGAGTCTACAGTGGCTACCTGTCTTGTCAGGATGACTGATGAGCACTGGCTCCCCTGAGCGCAGAGCTGACACACGCACTGATGGATGCCTGTTATACAGACTCACTAGCTGAAGGCTGGAGAGAAGTAAAGGGGGACATTTAATAAACAGCATGGATCCTATGCAGCTTGACTCAGCGTGGCCTCGGCGGCTCTAAAACTTTATAATGAGGGCAACAATCAGCAAAAAATCTACATCATCAGATCCAAGCTTTTGGTGCTAGTGCATAGCTTGGCTTAAGATTCAACTGCAGGATATAAAAGCAGGTCCAAGTAGAACAAAAGTAACAGAGCAACTGCCCCACCAACAGAGGGTTAGAATACAGGGTCTAAACATACCCAACGGACCCAAAAACATTGTATCCCAAGATATCTGGAACCATGACTGCCCCATGAAACTCTGATACTTACATTACTGTCCAATATACTCTAGAACCCACGACTTGCACTCAAAGGTACACAGAAACAACCTGAAAGGACTCAGCGTGTAAACCCTGTTTTAAACCCAGAATACATCTTCTACAAGTCTTCTTAAAGGCTTTGCTTTAGGCACCTCGGGGCCCATAGGGATGGACAGATAGCTAATCCGTGTTGTCTAGTCCAGGACTGACGCAGAACTGCCACTTACCTCCTAAAACTGCTCTTCAATAGTATTTTAGGATCATAGATTGATTCAACGGACCCTTAAAACATAATTATAGTGCGTTCCGTTGAATCCGCTGGTATTACTTTCTGATCTGACAATCTATTGTTATTTCTGCATCATATTAACCCTTTGGACGGTGGCTGCATTTGGGAAGTTCTCCTGAATCAGTATCCGTCTCCCCGCTACTCTAATGATACAAAGTGTTTATGAGAATATTGTGGGTGCAAAGAGTTTATAATGGTTTATAATGGTTTATATTATATTATATTATGAAGACAATGGTAATAATAAGCTACTATGGAACAGGTGTGAAATGTGTTGGCAGCTGCCCATATCTGCTCCACTTGGTATCTGAGTTGAGTTCTGGAACTCAGAAACCCTCATCCTCTCTACCCTGACTTCACCAAATCAAGTGGAACTCCCGCCATCTCTATACATAGTGCAAAAACTGAGACATATATCTTCAGGAGAGCCGACCTATTGTGCTAACATAATTATTGCCCAGTTAAGAAGATGGACACACTGTATTGAAATCTCAATCGTCTGGTTTATCTACGTTCCACACACAAAAAAAGGCAGCCCTGTCCCTCTCCTTGTAAAGGTCAGCGCGTGGCCAGAGCAGCCGGTGGAAAAATGACATTTTAGAGATGTCTGAAAAGGTTAAAATATTCCTTTAGCATATCCAACAGCCGAAAGGTCTGTCAGCTGGGGAGGTGAGGGAGGTGGAAGCAACAGAGGTGAGCAAGCGTACTCTACTCCCCTGTTCTAGGCTACCAGAAGATCCAGCAAAATCCTTGTTTCCGGCTACTCTCAACGGTGTCCATCTTCTGCACCGCTGAGATTTCCATGTAAGCAGACGGGTCATATCCCAACATACAGAACATGGCTAATCACAACTCCCAGCACGATCAGGCAGTGGTTGGCTATGCGTTCCTTGCTTTGTAGTCCCATTACAAGTCTTCTGCCGTCTAACCATTTGTTTTATTAATACAATAAGGCGTTGTCATGAGCCCTGGTGGTCTACAATGCCTTTTTTAGGTCATCTTGAAATCATAAAAAAGTTTATTTCCCGAGGGAAAAAAAAAAAGCCATCAACTATACATTTATTTTAATGGGATTTCAGTAATCTAAAATGGGACAGAATGGTAAGGTGGTCCCACGAGAGCCACCGCCAAGAAGGTGATGTTTTAATTATGCCGTTTTGTCATCTAAAGCACGCAATTCCACACTGATTGGATCTCTAATAAAATTAAAAGCCTGTGTGCTGTAGAAGCTCTCTTATGTGCAACGAGGGTGCACAACCTGTCACTTCTTGTTAGGTTTAATACTCTATTTGAAGGATCGCAGCCCCCCATTAATCTTCTTATAATGAACACAGCCTCTGTGCAGATGGCTCCTGCTGACCGCAGACTTTGCTGCCTTGATTCTGCCAGTACTGCAGCTCTGTGCGTCTCTTTGGCAGCGAGGGGTTAACGACGCCGAGAATCTCACTTCTTTCTTCCAGTGCCCGAAGCGAGTGGCACCGAGCGAGGAGACGCTGATTGATAGGAGCAATACGCATTTATACAGCCAAAGGAAACCTGCTGATCAGGAGAACTAGCAGATGAATGCTATAACATACGAGCAAAGGGAAGCAGAGGCGCCCTTTAATAGTTTGGCTTTATTTGACATTTCTAGGGATACAATGAGACCTGAAGTACTTTGGAAAATTCCATTTATCGTCTTTATAGTTTATTTTTCCATAAATTACCGCCTACTCTTTACTACTTTCTGGCTCACAGGCAGTTAAACTTTAGTCCCTGCTACCTATACAGTACCATGTAGATAAAACATTTTTTATGGAATTAAAGAACAATTCTGGGGAAAAGGGAGTGTGACGCAATCGACGGGAACATACCCAGAGTTGCTATGGCGACTGCATCACTTTGCACCAAAGTGCAGTGGGAGGTGATGCGCTACAGCAGGGGGAGAGGGCAAATATGTAAGGGCACAGGACCCACTACAGCAGTAGGATGCCCAATTATTACACAAGAACAAATGTGATACTTCTAGTGTTATTCTCCCCGCCTATTCATAAGAGGTTGCATTTTGTAACCGGTTTAGTAAACCTGCCCCTAATCTGGGAAAAGTTATCCGCCAAGCTGAGAGTGATAGCAGCTAAAGTCTGACTGCTTGCGACGCGGAGAAACAGTCTATTCTTGTATTTTTTATGCATGAGCATTTCGTTTCAGAAACAACACTGAATTGATGGAGCAAGCAGGGGGCGCATAAGTTAACGCAGTAAAAGAATGCACGAGTGTTTGAGATAGCTGCTGGTCTATTTTAAAAAATGGAGCGTCAATGGCAGAATGTACCGGTGAAGTGATACAGTGTTACCCAGTATTTCTGAACAAGACTGTTTCATTCGATGGTGTAAGCGACCAAAAAAGGAGGAAAGAAGGACATCGGGGGAAGAGAGAGGGGCATCAAGGGAGGAAATATGGACTTCAGGGGCGGAAAGGGGGGCATCAGGGGAGGAAAGAAAGATGGGTTTTAGGGATTTGGGTTCCAAAGAGTCCCTCGTATTGGTGGTTCTCTTGGGAGGTATGGATATATGCGCTACTGTATATAGTTCACACACACATTAGTAGGATAGGATACTGGTAACAATGCCACCCCTATATAGAACGCGGGGCAGTAAACTTGTAAAATAGCAACCAGGGGCATTGCTCAATGCATTCATTCTGGTTCTGTTGACGCTAAGGACCTGGGATGACTCTTGTGGTCTTGACAATGAATTATGCAAACACCTGAAGCTTCTCTGATCTAGGTAGAATCAGTGGCGTAGCCGATGCTTCCTGCAGCCGCTGACCGACTAGACATTCACCCAGGAGAGCTTCTGATACAAGCTTAACATTAATAATGCTCCATAACACAAAATGCCAGGGGGTAACATAAAACTTGTATCCAGGGGGTTCCCGATGCTAGGGGGCCCTCAAAGTTTTTTTGGTGCATAAGTGGTACTAATAACCTCTGTTGCTAATAGCTTTAGTGGTTTTTTTTACCAGGCATGCAACAAGTATTTCATATCATAGTAAAACTACAAAACTAGGACCTTCTGTTTACCTATTCCATGACATAACCATACTCACTTTTACGCGTCAGCATATCTGAGAACACCCTAGCCTTGACCTGGAGTCTCTGGGTGAAGCTCTGCTTCCCCGGGGTTTCCGAGTCAGTTACTCCTTTCTTCGACATTCCAGGTACTCCATGCACACGTTCCATGTTCTCTGCCCAGTTCCCTCCCACTAAGTGCCTTCTGTGGCTAGCCACACCTTCATGTGCTGCTAGCCCTGCCCCTACACAAGGCCACTCCCCCAAAAGAAAGAGCGTTCCGGGTATCCAACCCGGGTATGATTGCCAGTCCAGCGCCTACAGCTATCTCAGATTTATTACCCCCGTTGAATGCTGACTGTGTGGGGTATTTTTGGTACGGCTGCAAAATATTCCGGCTATATAAACAGTAATTATTTACTCAATTTAATTGGCTTATATAAAAAAAAAAAAACTTCATGCGAAACCACATTAAAATTAAATCTCTTTTAATAACAATTATTATTGGAGAAATAGTACCATAAAAACAACAAGAACATCCAAATATAGATTTAGGTAATAAAGAGATACTTGTCGTGTACAGAATTAAGTGAGTCAGAACGGATGAGCACTTTTTATTTTGGAATTCTAATGATTGTTACGTAGTTCTACAGCCAAAGTGTAAGGAAATACCACTCGACAAAAGGTAAAGCTGCTTCTTCTAAAAATATATTAGAGAAGAAAAGGGCTTTGTGCTTTTTATGATACATAATGGAGTATGAACAATAAAACTGCCCTTAGAATTGTTTATATGGCTAAACCAAAAGGTTATATTGTAACGCTGATTCCAGAGGACACAACCCACCGTTACCCACTCATCCCTCCTCAACTTACTCCCAACCCTTCTTCTACCTTCCACCATCCACCAAACATGACCCCTTCCCCCATTTCTGGTGGCCACCACTCCCCACCTCACAACACCCGCTCATCACCATGATCATAAATAAGTGATGTCTTCTCTCATAGAAGATAAATAAATGTTACCAGGACACTCACAGAATCTTGTAGATTAATAAAGAGATTCACAATGCTTCCAGATGAGTAAAATATCCATTTATTGTGTCAAAAGTGCTTTTCCATCCCACACAATACATTGACATTTAGATCTCGTAATTAATGTATGAGATCGCCGTGTGGCCTGGTGGAACTGGTAACATATGTGACGTCTATCTGTAACGGACCAGGAATGGGGTCTATTAACGCTTCATATTATTGGACGGGGAAGACGAAATCTCTGCGTCCCGTCGGCTGCACTTGACTCTCTTCTGGAAGACTGTTTATTATTTGAGAAGAGAATCATGCGTAGACTCGACTCAGTTCACTGCATGATGATCGGTCAAACAAGCTTCAAAGGGGCTATGCAAATTTTATTTGATTATGTCCTCAGTTTATTGATTTCAAGATGACATTTACTTATCTCTCCAGCAGACTGCTGGAAGATAACAAAGTGAGTAACAGCTTCGCCACCGCAAACAAATAAAATATCACTAGAGACGCCCGCGTAGCCGCAGCTGTTTGGGATTACCGAGAGGACAGGAATGGCGAGTCTGTCCCAATACACAGAGGTCTGCGCACGCCAAGTGGCAGTGACTTTAAGACACAGTAGAGGTTTCGCCCAGTAAGGAACGCGAACATATTGATAATGGGTAGCTTCACAATACAGCAGAACGGGCAACCTGACAGCAAGAAGAGGCTCCATCGGGTTCCTCATAGTCGGTCAGTCCTAGTTTTGTCGGACCCTTTGAATGTATGGACTGCATGAAGCGCTGCGGAAATTGGTGGTGCTATACCAATAATAATGATATATAATATTATACACGGTTAAAAGTATGGGGTTGATGTTAACAAGCATACGATGCAGGTATATGGTCAAAAGACGACTGTATGGATACTATGCAGTCTACATGTAAGACGTTCTTGTAAATCCTCTTATGATACCCAAATAAGCATGGAATATTATATTACCGGTCAACGAGAGAGGGAGGGCACCTTAATTTGTTGCCCCAGGAGCCCATATGTTTGAAATATTCTCCATTCATGGTCAAGTTGAGAATCGGCTAACCCAAAAATGACTGGCCCTTGTTGGACACACAAGACTGGACAGAGATGGAGAGCGGTGGAAACACGTAAGCGTTGGACGAAAAGGTAGGATGTGATATTCTGAAACTGGTGAATGAAATAAAGAGATAAACAGAAGCTTTCATGTGACACAAAGAACATCAAACGGAAACGAAGAGACAGATAAATCAGAACCAACGTAATGGAAAAAGATCGACATTAAAGTGAGATGCTCTCCTCTCCTCTGCCAGGGAGTGCAATACAGCATGTAATCCCGTTTTCGGCGGGCGCTGAAGTAGTTAAAATGTAAATTTTCCCCACTACAGAAAACATTGTAAAGAGCTATCTTAAAAAGTTTCCATGACAACTATTAAAGCTCAGCGGATTGAAAGGTTTACTAAATAATGTTAATCGTTTTGCATACGTTCTATTAGAATTCTTTCAATTTCTATACGTGGGGGACACTCGCCTTATAATAACTTATTTAACTCTGAAATCGGGGGCTGTGACCTCATCCAGCCATTGTATACCACGTATATAGCCTCAGGGGGGAAAAAAGACAAAATAATAAAGTTTAAACTTGAGGTTAACGCAGGGTTGGCCATTCTGCAGTTCTAAAATACTTTAGGAGTCCAAATCCTATGATTTCGGGGGTTTTGGTTAAATGACAGCTAGAGACCCCGGGTTATGGATAAATAATGTAAATGGAAAAATCTTTGAAGTCGGGACTGCAGGATTGTTAAAATTATTCTTCATCCATAAACAAAATGTTTCAACACAAGCTTTCAGGTTACAATGGCAGGGGGTTCTCTTACGCCGGGTGAGAAAGGACCTGCTCGAGATGTATTTTGGAGGGTGAGACAGACCTCACAAAAAAGCTCCTCCAACCAAGAGGAGCTGATGAAGTCCCAGAGCAGCCAGGAGGAGCGGACTTACTTATTCAGAACGTGTTCTTTTCATATCCTCTCCTGACGAGCTTTTGCAGCCGCGGGGTGTGGATCAGATGAGGTTTAGCATCCCCAGCCGGATCTTCTGAAGTCAATGCAAAAGGGATCAGGAGCTCCAGGCCTGGGGCTGAGGCAGACATGGAGTAAGGAGCATCAAGAGGCCTTATCCATCTGCATGCCAGACGTGGAAGTCGGGGAGGGAGAGAGGAAGCATGGGGAGACAGGGACAGCCGGGGGAAGAAAACAAAATACGTGCTAATGAGCTACCAAGAAATAGAATGTGATGAGGAAAGCAGTGAAGGAGTGGAGAGGATGGAGAGACAGAAATGAGAAAGGAAGAAAGCAAGATAGCTGAAAATAAGAGAAAAAAAGACAGATCGGATGCACGACTGCCCATATTGCTAACCTCTGTTTGAGGGATTCTCATATATTACAGATTACACTGTTTTAAATTTCCATGTATTTTGTAAAGGTAGTTAGACCAGAATTCCACTCCAACTGGGGGGGGGGGTTCAGAATGTTTAGGAAAGGCTTTTTAACTGTTTCTGTCCCAAATGAAATATCAGGCCACAATATTCTAAAGGTCTTGCCATCCTTTTTTTTTTACATGACCAGGTTTCCCTGTTGGAGATTCAGTCCTGGGCAGCTTTACCTCGAAGCCAAGAGCAAGCCGACGGGCAGGCTGGTGAGATTTTGATGATTTGTCAACTTGCCCGTTCCGTCATAAAATCCGCAGCTGTCACTGTATCTGTTGGTACGGTCATCAATCTAGGATTTTCATTTCAGGGGATGAGGGTGCAAAGAGAATAGAAATGGTACAAATACCCAGCTTTTTTTTTTTAATTGGCCCAAATGGTTTTCCAACCATTGCTTAAAGACTGTTGACTTCTATCCTTTTGAGTTTAAACAGAAAGCAAATAAGATAAAACATTGAATTAATAGGAGATTGAGCTATGATACACAGTATGAGAGCAGGAATGAGACATTACAATGGAATAAACAAAATGCTGAAAAAATCATAAGGAATTACAGTAATAGGGAGATGTTTGAAATTGGACATGGTCACAAAAGACAGAACTTTCTGAACAAATGAAGGCAAACAACCATACAATAACGACAGACCGATCACAGCAGACAATCTCAGACAAAAAGACTTGAGACAGAGGACAAAGCGGGACTGTGGTGACCTCTTTGGTAATGTATAGGACTCTGATTACAATCTGGATACTGTAGCACGGCACAATGGACCGCACGCTAGCCACTAAAAAGGAAGAATCAGACATCATTCTCAGATCTGCGACGCTGACAAGAATGGAAGCGGCAAACAAGCCGGCGGAGTGCGGCTGGGGGCGAAAAGACAGTAGTTTTATCGGGTCCTTTCACTTGTTCATAGTCTGTGTCAGTCCGGCCTCCCATGGGATCCCAATTAATGGCTCGTTATAAAGACTCGGAGTGATGGGTCGAAGCCGCGTGACAAGTGGGCGCATGTCGGTGACAGCTCAAAAAAAAGCAAAGCGAACTCTACGGCAAGCCGGAGAAGAAATGTTTCTAATGATAAGAGCGCATCCATCCAAACGGCATCATCGCCAGCTGTCATGATTAACTCATATAATGTAGTGGATGCATGGAATGGTAACCCAGCAGAGGTGGTTAGTTTCTTTGTTTAAGCATTCAATGAGTTAATCTGAGGTTGCTTTAATGTGTTTCTTTGTGCATGCCCTCTGTATCTGTTCTGGCTAGAGGTGTCATCTTCCCAAAGGACCCCTGTGGTGATTCATGGCCTAACAGATAAGGATCCTTAGTTATAGGAATTCCATTCCTATCTTAAGTGGGGGGGTTTCCATCACCTTTACCCCACCATAACTTATTGGCACATCAAAGATGGGACCCAATTCTTGGGGATGGTGTCATATAATCAGTCATGTGGTCAGAGGGGCGTTTGCTTGCAAAAGTCTGATTTAGGGACAATGCAGCGACCTCAAGGCAGAACTCCATGATATACTCTGATCGGAACAACATCAGAAGAACCATCTGGACTTAAGGAGTTCCCACAGGCCTACTTATTGGAGAAACTCGTGAGTGAGGGTCCTGTGTTTAAGTCCCATTGTTTTTAAGAACTGTTTGCCGTTTTATTTTTATTTTGTATGTCTTGTTTTTTTTGTAATTCTGGCACTGTGTAATCTTTGTATTTTTGTTATTAAAATATTCATAATCCAAGTCTGTCTTTGGGCTCTAGTATCGATATCCACAAACCCTAAGAGAGGATAACACGTTACCATATTGTTATTACGTTCTACAGGATATATATATATGTTGTTTGCCCGGGGTGGGTTGATATATATATAGAGATAAAGGTTCTAATTCGGATTTCTCACGAATCCGGTATCAAAATCGTGAGTGGTGGCAGACTACCTGGGGGGATACAGGCAGGATTTGGGGGTTAATTTGGTATAGCTTGTGCCTTGTTAAGGGGTCAAGTTAGTAAATCCAGAGGCCTGGTGCTATTAACCCCTTCATGCCCATGCCCTCCACACAGTCACGGCTTGGCAAGTAGTCCTGACCGTGACAAACTTGGCGGCAGCTAGGTGGGATATCTAGAGTTTTTTAGTGCTATTTGTATTGCCCGATTTGGTGATTTTAGTACTAGAAGAAATTACATGGGTTTTGTGTAATTTCCCAAAGACATTACTCAGTGCCTAATTACAGACATACAGTGCAAAACAGTTCGTTCCTCTCCCTTTTGTTTTTCTCTACCATACTGCATTATGGAGGCATATCGACGACAGCCAAAAGAATCTCTGGAGCTGGTTTGTCAAGAAAGGAATATACAAATTTTTGGCAAAAGCAAAGAGCAGCTAATTTTGGATCTCCTGGAACATGATAAACTCTGTGCAGATCAGGCCATTGGAGCAGATGTGATTTTGGAAGAGCCTGTGGATCAAGGATGTTTTCCTGATAAAGTTAACGCCTTGAGTGTAATGGACTCTGAGTTACAAATGGCACTAAAAGATCTGGGGAGCGTGGATCCTCAGCTAAAGTTCAACCTAATTCTGCAGTACAAAGAAAGAGAGAGGGAGGCTGCGGAAAGAGAGAGAGAGAGGGAGGCTGCTGAGAGAGCTGCGGAGCGGGCAGCTGCTGAACGAGAAGCTGAGCGGAGGTATCAGCTGGAACTTCTACGGTTAAAGCAATATAGTCAGTCTCCCCAAAGCATTGTTAACGGGGATGGATATGCTAACCGACCTCGCCTGGAACACTTTCCAATGCTGGAAAAGGACACTGACTTGGATGTGTTTTTGAGAGGATTTGAGAAAGTGTGCCGGCAGTACCAGCTGCCCAAGGAAGACTGGGGAAAGTATTTAACCCCACGTCTGAAGGGGAAAGCCCTGGATGTGTTTGCTTCCTTACCAATGGAAGTTGATCAGGACTATGAGGCCATAAAATCTGCCTTGTTAAAAAGTTTTAACCTCACCCCTGAATTCTACAGGAAAAAGTTTCGAGAGATGCAGCAAGCTACATCGGACAGTTGCACCGAATATGCGGGACAGCTTCGGACTGTTTTCCGGCAATGGACTGGAGGCCTACAAGTTACTACATATGAGGCCCTGGAGGATCTGATGATTTTGGAGCAGTTCCTGAGGACACGAAGTCCGGAGGCCCGAGAGTGGATTCTGGACAGAAAACCCAAGACCACGGCAGAGGCGGCAGATCTGGCTAACGATTATGCCAACAATCGTACTCCAACAACCAAGAGGGTACAAGCATCACCAGGACCATCTACTTGGAAAAGAGCAGCCTACCAGCCACCTACTCCTAAACCAGCAGGGAGATTATCACCAACACCTTTCCTAGCCAACAGAGCAGGGGCCACATCGGGCCAGGGGGATACCCGCCGGTGTTATCGGTGTAACCAGATTGGGCACTTGAGTGCCACCTGCCCTTCTAAGAGACCATCTCCACAGACAAATGGAAATGGAGGTACAGCTGGGGGAGCTGCACCTGTTTTATTTGTGGCTAGACCAAAGGAGGCTCAAGGAGACAATTTGCAATGTGTAGCAGTTGGGGAACACCCAGCTGTCTTGTTTGTTTCCAGGGTTCAAGGGAATGAAGATGAGAACCTACAAAGAGTGACTGTAGGTGACTGTGTGACTATGGGACTCAGGGATACGGGGGCTGCTTGCACTCTGGTGCGGCCTGAGATGGTAAAATTGGAGGATCATATCCCTGGGAAGACCATGTCCATCCATGGAATTGGCGGGGTGCGCCCTGCAGTGCCAGTGGCACGTGTGTACCTTGATTGGGGTGTGGGCAAGGGTTTGCGGGAGGTGGGGATATCCGAGGATATTCCTGTTAATGTTTTGCTGGGCAAGGATCTGGGTCGACTTGTTTGCCAGTATGCACCAGTTGAGGAAACCTGCAAACCTGGAGGGCTGGTAGAGAGCCCTGTCCAACCTAAGGTATTGTCTGAAACTTTGGGAGTAGTGGGTAGCTGGGAGGGAGCCCAGAAGGTAGAGGTATGCCTGTCTGAACCAGCACCCAGGATCCTGTCTCCTGAAGAGATGGAGGGGGATGTGCACCAAGGGACCAGACCTAGAGAGCAAGCTCTAGGGGAAGCGTGTGGGTTGACCTTTGGAGGGCCAGAGGTTCAGGAACAGGGAGTCTGTAGTGGCTCTTCTGGTTCAATGCCCCCATATGCGGAAAAGCATAGTGTTACTATGGGTGATCAGGTAGCCAAGGGATTCGGGCATGCTGGGGATACTTCTGTCAACGTGTCTTCAGAAGTTGTATGCCCTGAAGGTATTATCCCTGGAAAACTAAAGGGGACTGGGGATGTGTGCCCAACCGTGCCTACAGCACCTGAGTACTTAGATCTGGGTGCAGGAGAAAGTATGCATGATGTTGGGGTGTCTGAGGATATTCATATTACTGACTTTGCTCAAAGGGTAAACAATGGATATATAGAAGTTGATGTTTCTGTGTGTCAGCCAAACCCCTGCGGTCATGCTCCAGATGAAATGCTTAATGTAACTCCTAAAGTGCTGGAGGTTAAGAAGCAGGAAGGGGATAGTTTCTCAACTGTGCTTAAGACCCCTAAAGCTGTAAAGTCTGGAGATAAGGAGGAGGGGGAGGAAAATTCACACCTTCTTATACCTTTTGTGTTTTCACTGAGTGGGCAATGTGAGGGGCAGAATATTTCCCCTGTAGCTGTAGTGGCATACCAGCAAGATGCTGGGGCAACAGCTACAGAGGATAATATAGTACAGGTTGATGAAAAGACAGCTACATTGACCAGTCAGCCAGAAACTCCTCGCCCTGTGAGTGTAGGTGAAGCCAAGAGCCTGGGATCCACACCGGATGCCCAGGACAATGGACACCAGTTTGCTGTCTTGCTTGGGAATGGGCAACGTTTAGCAATCCTAAGCAGAGCAGAGAAACAAAGGGATGAGGCCTTAAAACTTTGGAGTAACTTATCACCAAAGGAAGAGGCTTATTCAAGGGTTGGCAGAGAGTGCTCAGCTATGGTGTGTGCTTTGCAGGAGTTACACCCATGCTTGTATGGTTGTGACTTCACTGTTATAATCTATCACAACCCTTCTCTTCAGGCGGATAGATTAGATGGGAAGTTTAGCAAGTTGCTCAGATGGAGTCCCATGCTACAGCAGTATAGTTTTACTGGCTGGTGTGACAAGTCAGCTTTTATGGGAATGCTGACAGTTTGTCTTGTCAGGGGGAGACTAGGATTTAGGCAGACATAGCAGATCAGCGTGTGCTGACCTCCTCTGTCCACCATCTTAAAGGGGGAGGTGTCATGATTAACTCATATAATGTAGTGGATGCATGGAATGGTAACCCAGCAGAGGTGGTTAGTTTCTTTGTTTAAGCATTCAATGAGTTAATCTGAGGTTGCTTTAATGTGTTTCTTTGTGCATGCCCTCTGTATCTGTTCTGGCTAGAGGTGTCATCTTCCCAAAGGACCCCTGTGGTGATTCATGGCCTAACAGATAAGGATCCTTAGTTATAGGAATTCCATTCCTATCTTAAGTGGGGGGGTTTCCATCACCTTTACCCCACCATAACTTATTGGCACATCAAAGATGGGACCCAATTCTTGGGGATGGTGTCATATAATCAGTCATGTGGTCAGAGGGGCGTTTGCTTGCAAAAGTCTGATTTAGGGACAATGCAGCGACCTCAAGGCAGAACTCCATGATATACTCTGATCGGAACAACATCAGAAGAACCATCTGGACTTAAGGAGTTCCCACAGGCCTACTTATTGGAGAAACTCGTGAGTGAGGGTCCTGTGTTTAAGTCCCATTGTTTTTAAGAACTGTTTGCCGTTTTATTTTTATTTTGTATGTCTTGTTTTTTTTGTAATTCTGGCACTGTGTAATCTTTGTATTTTTGTTATTAAAATATTCATAATCCAAGTCTGTCTTTGGGCTCTAGTATCGATATCCACAAACCCTAAGAGAGGATAACACGTTACCATATTGTTATTACGTTTTACAGGATATATATATGTTGTTTGCCCGGGGTGGGTTGATATATATATAGAGATAAAAGTTCTAATTCGGATTTCTCACGAATCCGGTATCAAAATTGTGAGTGGTGGCAGACTACCTGGGGGGATACAGGCAGGATTTGGGGGTTAATTTGGTATAGCTTGTGCCTTGTTAAGGGGTCAAGTTAGTAAATCCAGAGGCCTGGTGCTATTAACCCCTTCATGCCCATGCCCTCCACACAGTCACGGCTTGGCAAGTAGTCCTGACCGTGACACCAGCCTGTGGCTTTTAGGTCTGCCTGTCATTGTTTTTCTATGTATCTCGTACATGATCTGTCATTACACCCCATAGTCTCCGCATCCATCACACATGGTGCAAGGAATTCTCCTTCGTTCAGCTGTTATCAAGTACCTCGCTTATTCATTTCTAAAGGCCAGCTGCAAATCTATCTCTTCGACAAAGCCGCTTTAAATCATTTATGCCTACGCGCCTATTTCCAGGCACACTTGACCTTGCTGACTTGATCTATTAATAAATGTCTCTTTTTACTCTGCTTCTACGTCTCATTATTATATGAATGGACGGCAAGTCTTTTGTCTCACTTTAAAGTCTGTGTTCCTTTTTTTCCCCTGCAGAGAACCCCTACTGGATTTCCTTCTCAACTGGCGATTTCTCCCCCAAATCACACTTAACCCCCCAAAAAGTACAAGTTTTGTAGCAAAGATAAGGGCAAAAAGATGGTTGGTCTATGGTTGAAAAAATGGTGGACCTTGTATTAGCCGCTCTCTTCTTACAAGGTAGGATCCCAGACCAAGTAGTCTGCTTATGGAGAATCCGGCTTTGCTTGGCCAAGCTGCCATTAAAGCCACTTCTCTCCCATGGCACCCCTGGCTTCTGGGGTATCTCATATACTAATTAGGCTATAGGGTAGTCTATTTCAGAATGTCTTGTACTCTCTAGAAATGTTAGCATGTATGACTTCTGCTGACAGGTCGATGATGTCCTATAGCATCACCTTTAAGGATACAGTTAAACATCCTTCTCCTAGAACATTCAAAGCACATAATGCTATTGCTCGACATTCCCCCAGTTAGAACATGTAGATACTACTACTCTACTCTTATTTCATGTCATTTTTACAGCAAAAATATACTGATAAGGTGGTATAAAAGTTGCTCTAACTTTTTAAAAAGTAACTCTACTCTTTGCTTTTAATTCTTCAGTAAGTGATGTCTGGTTTAGACGTCACATTCTAATGCTACTGTTGTTCTTAAATAGTGGTTTTTGTGGTCATAATGGTTTATAAATGGTTTATTAAACCCATTTAAAACAATACATTGTGAGCCCGTACATTGGCATTAAGGGGTTATACATCTCCACCGAAATGGTTAAAGAGAACCATAATAAAAGGGCATAATTGACTAGGACTGTGACACCCAAGATCTGTTAAATAAGTCATCATACGGATTGATGGGTGGAAGCTGCGAGTGTGCAATCGCACTATATGGCGATATCTAACCTGTCTGCGCTCAGAGAGGTTTTTACACGCCGCCTGTCACTCTTCTCCCACTTCAAAAGCCAACGTCTCTGCCGTCTCCTTCAATGCAAAGGTGTTCGATGGGACGGCTTGTGATCAATACATTCTCCTCCCGTCACACAGTGGGCCGTCTGGCAGTTCACTTGTATTTGCAGACATGTCAGGCTGAGACAGAAGCCTCATTAGAGACACAGAGAATCTGCTGTGATGTCTTTCATCTCCCCGGCTCGGGTCCCGCGGGGAGCGCGCGGTGCGGAGGAGGCAAGGGCTGTGACAACTTTTGGACAGAGCTCAATGAGAAGAATAACATTACATGAACGGGCCGGTTGAGTATTCCGATAGGGCGGACACATGATGGAAAAGCTGTAGGAAGCGAGAGAGAGACTTTCTATTATTTTTTTTTTAATTGGGTGTCGGAGGGGGATAGCAAACCTGCACTTTTTCAGTCTTTTTTAAAAAGAACATATTAGAGATGCTGTAAAGGCACCGGCCATGATTGTAAAGCTATTAACTCTTCTCATCATGTCCTATCAATAAGCAACATTTAACCTTGTCTAAGCAACTAGGACGAGCAAAAAAAAAACAAATAAAAAAAATCAAGAAAACGGATCCTGGCGCCTCTACAGAACCAAATGAGGACGGCTGTCTTGTTTTATTAAGGGAGGGCTGGTAAGGGTTAAAAGCAATAAATACCAATAGAAATCCCATAGTCTGAAGTATTTTAGTCACTGGCCAACTTTGCACGGTCTATAGGATTTATGTCCAAGACATCATGGGGTTAAATGAAGCCTGTTTTAGTAAGTGGTCGTGTTGGGGCAAGGGCGGCATTCATTATCATTGTCAGGAAAGCCTAGGGTTAATCAGTCACCCTGTTACTTGGCCATTAAGACAGGATCCTTTTTAGATGTATAGATGCCAGCGTATGCACTGGTGTAACCTATACCTGGCTCTCCTGCCCCCAGCCGGCAGGTCCGCCATTAAGGACCACCGCCGCTACCTGCTTGCAACCAGTGATCTGAACAACTGAAAACAGCATTGATTATTTAATTGCTTTCAGCGGCCCTTTCATTCCGGATTTAGCGTTAACTCTCCACATCGGATTATTCCAATTTCATGAAATCTGCGTAGAGCTAATGGGTTTGGCCAGACTCGGTTGGAACTTTCCGATTGAACTCGGAACAAATTCCGATTTTACTCTCAGTCCATGGGGGATGAGCTCAGGGGATTTCAGTAGCGTCTGTGTCCACTTTTTTTTGAGACTGGATCTATGTTGATATAAGATTTAGGAAAGAAAACACAACATTTCCTGCATCGATCCCAAACTTAGAAGTAAATTAAACGGTCTCTTGTGTTCATCAATCACCTGGAAGATCCAATGAAATATTTGGAAGTATTTCTCTCTCTCTACGTAACAGACGGCATCAGGTGACCTAACATTCAAAAACAACCTTCTTATTTAAGAGAAGATAATCATTAGGGAGCTGTGGTATCAATACCACCTTTTTCTTGACTTCGACGCTTCTCCTCCAACAGCCTTTTATTGTCCAGGTTCAATGTGTATCACGCAGTTCTAGAACACGCTGACAGCATGAATAAGTGTCCTGCCACCGGGATTAATTCTTCGTGTTTTACGCTATAATGTGGGCACCCTCCATTAAGGTTATTGTATCAAGGTCATTATCCTGCCGCTGGAAGACAGTCAGCCTCAGACTTTGTTTGATGCTTTATCCGTGGAAGGATCGTGGCATATGGGCTGCTTTGTTTAATGGGGCACTTTGGTATCTGCCCGCAATCCGCAAACCAAAGGAGGTCCCGTGATGGAGCGCTCCTGTTTTTATTATTAATAGTTCATTTGCCCCCTGCACTCACATTGTGCGAGTTATCCTGGGAATCATTTACGAGCTGGGTTATAAATGCTTAGGTATTAGCGATGACAGACATATATTTTATCTCGGGATACTGAACTGACATTGTATCAAACTACATTCATTTATAGCTGCTAGTTGCACTAACTAAATCTGTATGCCTAATGGATTAGAGAAGCATGGGTCTAAGTGAGGGTCCCGAAAGGGCTGAAGAGGGTCCTATTGATGAGCAATATTCCTATTCCGTGACCACTAAGGAGATCCCAATGACCACTGATGACATGAAGACCACCAAAGACTGTTCACTAAGCCACGTTAGAGGTGCAATTAGAGACAGTAAAGGTCATTGAGACCAAGAGACCAAGAGCCAGATCTCCAGGTGGATGCACAGAGGGCTATAACTTATGGGTCGAAATGGAAAGTATTTAAATTCTGAACCAGATCCTTATTCTAAGACAACAATCTCACCCTGCTCATGACCTGTCCATGTTTCAAATAATATTATCTGTTTCTATGGCTGGCAGAGGCAAGCATTGTGCCTGACAACCAGAGAAACTAGAACACAATATGTCTTTTTGGGGTAAATAAGATCTACTTTTAGCAATATATCACCTATTGACCCGCGATTGTTTAGCGTGATCAAGAAACAGAATACAGTTAGGCATCGACTTAAAAAAATGTTTAAGAGTTATGGCTGCCAGTGTCTTATTTTTCATGCCCCTTTGTTGCCGTTGAGTGCAATTGTTTTACTTTTGCTTTATATCGAATCTGAGGTTTCGCGTGTAGCGGAGTGACATCTGTCAGTCCGCTCTGCTAGTTTTCTGGGCTATGCCTTAGGCACACAGGAAAAAATATAGAACCGCGTCTTGAGGTCCCCCTATGTAATACCAGCCACTTCAAAAGAACCCTCGACACCGTTGCATGGTTTTCCATCTCAAATCCGGCTTTTTTTCTTAAATAAAATTCACCGTAAATGCATCTTAATTGTGTTTAAAGCTCTCGTTGCCCTTTGGTTTGCAAAAGAAATGTTCTAAATGTGATCCTTCTACAAAGCCGTAAGCATCATCATAGCAGATTATTGGGACTGGTTGGGCAGTAAAGGTCTACGGGAAAATTACTATGTTCTTTTGATGGCTGTAAATTGTTTTTAGATTACAGGAACACTTTGATGTTGTGCTTGTTTCAAAATATCAAAAGATACATTGTTCCCGAACTAAAGGATCCAACAGTTAAAAGGGCATCGGAAATTGTTTGGAAGGTAAAGATTTATAATGACAAGGTTGGGCGGTTTGGGAATTAGCGTTTGGACATCGAAATGAGGCAGTGGATGCCTCGGAATTAAGTATGCCACGTCTGGTACTAATTTCGCAGACCTCAGGGACCAAAAGCCGGCGTTAGGAGCATGCCCTTACATGCGCGCGCTTCGCGGGAGCCCCCGCACGCTTCCTGCATCAGTGGGATATAAACCAATTTGCAGCAAGAGATGTGGCGAGAAATCGTGTTATTAAATCCCAGAGCAATTTCCACTTAATAGAGAAAGTGAGTAACCCGGAGAACCTAAATCCTATTGCGGTGACCCCGCGCGGCACAATTACGCACATTCCCGATTCCACATCTCTCTCGCCTGTTATATAGCCGTAATAACAGGGTTACGGTGGGATGGCTCCTCCAAGGATGAAAAGAGATTCTTTTTTTTTTCTAGTTAAAAGTAATGGATTGTTTGGGGGACTGAAACAAGAAAAATAAAATAAATATCCTAGAGCTGAAATGATCTCAAGGCCAAAGTGTCACAGTCTTATTTTTAATTAAGCAACAATCTGTATTACACTATAGAGGCCGGGGAGTCTAGAGGTCAATGCCGAAGCCCTTATGTGGATACAAGTATCAAATAACGTCTTTGGCTTGAGACCGTACCATGTTTGCCAACTGCATTGAACCCTTAGCTTTTTTTTTTGTATTTTAAAGAAAACTTTGAACCAGAATATTTTATTTTTTTGTTTAACAAACTGAGAACATTTTTATAGGTGAGTTTTATAGCCATGGGGAATATTTTGGGACACTTTGCTTGACTTGTCCCCATGGCTCCTACACACAAGCACACACAATATCTAAAATGAGAAATTGCTAGCTGATTTAGGAGGACACAGTTGCCCATATTTCCAGGGATTTTGAGGACCAAGCCTGACACCACCTTCAACCCAGCTTAGTTGTTTTCTGGTGAAGGACCAGGATCGAGGACCCTTAATATCCCACTCCTGTGGAGCAGGTAGCCACCATCTCGCACCTCCATGAAACAGACGCCGTAAAGCGCATGTAAAGGCTTTTCACATGGATGCAGTCGGAACGAAAGCTTCTCCTGTGCTCCCAACACACTATTATATTTTATCGCTATATGTCAGCAATAATGTATAAAACTGTAGATTTATTATGAGTGAGCTGCTCCTGCCCTCCCCCATCGTCGTCTTCCTTGGTCACATCCTTCCCTGTGTTTTTGTGACAGCCGTGCAGTCTCTGCCGGAGGCTAATTATTCCAAATACAACAATTGCATTGCAAGCACATCCGTAGCCTTGCTCCTACAAGCTGTGCTCCCACCCTGGAGGCATCCCGTGGCTCATCTTCAGAGGCCTGTGGAGTGGAAGAGGGAGGTGGTGGAGATGGTGGTGGTGAGGAAAGGGAGGTTGCTCGCGTGCTGTCAGTTACATACAGAAGGATGAGCATTTGAGCAGCAGAGAAACCCCCCCGGGCTGGCAGTGTCTCCAGACTCTGGATGCAGCTGCAGAAAGAACGTACTGGTTCCGCAGAAGAAGAATGGCGAAGAAAGGAGATTATGAAACAGAGAAATGCAGAACATACAAACACTTAGAGCGACCCTCTCCATCGGGAGCACTGAAGTTGTAAGACTACAAGATCCACAATCTTCTCCCAGACTCAGAGACTGATTGCGAATTGGATGACCACATTGGTCGCTTTTTTCCATGTTTAACGTGTTGTTGACCATCGGTATATAGAATGTACATGTGAGTTTTTAGTTCCCTTCTGTGAGTTAACTCAAATGTCCGACATAGTGTTGGGCAGCACTTTACCCGTGCCACCATGTGGTTACCCAACTTGGAGAAGATGGGAGCTGTAGGCAGTCTCCATATTGTAAGATGAGACCTTCTAAAAAAGAGTAATAAAAAATACCCGTGACAAGTGGCAGTGCTAGAACTTGACAACTACCAAGTAAGGTATTTACTAACATTGACACAGGCACTATTTCAGCTTCATTGATTAAAAGTCTTGGCAGTGACCTTAGATGTCTCAGTCCCTAATGAGGACAATGCAGAGTCAAAAATTGTGAATTCCCGACATGGGAAGCCAAAGAAATGAACTTGGCTAGAACTCAGTATATCTTTGCGATACTCAATACAAAAGCTTGTCTCGAGTTGAGCGACTGAGCTGAGACCCCACGGCAGTCATCCCTCACAGAGTTCTTGAGATATCACAAATCCCGATCCCAGTCTACGATGCCATCGACCGTATCCCGCAGAGCAGCGGTTCCAAAAGCTACAAGAGGCATCCCGCGAGAGTAACGCTAATTGTACTGAAATCAGTTGGCTCCTTAAATTAAAATTAAAGATTAGTTTAACTCCAGATGCTTTATATCAGCATGTCACCCTGGCTTCTCGCTCCTCATCTTATTTCTAATTAAAGTGGTTCACCTACGTTAATTACATTAGTAATTCAATTAAAGAAGATGCAAATTGCACTAAACTGTGCTGGAGAAGGTCTACCTTTACTGAAGCAATTGCAAAGCACTAGAGATGCATGCCGCTTGTGATACGGAAAAAGGGAATACAATGTTTCATACAATATTTACATGGAACGCCTCCAAGAATTAATGAATTACCCCAGAAATCTCTCCTGCCGACCTGCTTTACTAAATATCTGGTGATGTATCTGCTCTACCTTCTCGGTGTCCCATGGAGTCTTTAGTCAAAGTTGATACCATTTATTGGGTCAACACAAAAAAAAAGAAAAAAACCTGTTGAGTCAAATAAGCTGTCAGAACCTCAGAGGCCTGCTTTTCGGAATGAATGTAAAATTTGAAGAAGGCTCTACACCTTTTTGTATGTTGGCCCAATACATGGCATCAACGTCTACCAAAGACTCCATCTTCTCTTGGACCAATAAGGCTTTATCCAGTTGTGTAGAGGGTCACCACCAGAAACCCCTGGGCATAGCACAATAATAAGCACCTGTACTGTATATTTTGGTCTGTTATTAGCCCTATCCTTGCTGCCTCTCTAGGAGGGGGTTCGAGTGACCAAAACACCCCCCCAACTTCTTTACACGGCCTGGCCTCCCTAGTAGCCACTACAAATAATATTAATTATTCACATCCCTATATAGAGATTCTGCTGCTAAACCTTAATGTGATTCCTGTTACTTACTGTTATTTTAGCATTGCTTCTAGTGACGAGCTCTATCCTGAATTTTCTGTTCGGAAAAGCATCCACATGCCCCTTTTCCATCATTCAAAGACGCTTTTATTTCACAATTGACGGAGCATAATTCTGCTTTGAAGTGGTGAAGCCGAGAGGCACCAGCATATATTTGAGCTCTTATCTTAAATAATTCAATTTTAATGCTCAGGCAGTATGCTGGCTGTTTGGACTGAAACCCATTCGAAGTCTGTAGAGTTGAGAATAGTGATACCTTTTTTCGTGGACCAATGTTTCCACTGCGTAGTCACATAAGATTTCAGGACCTCACGGGTCCCTTCTTCATTATATCTGAAGCCTTAAAAGCTTATGTGAGCCTGTATCTGACTCCATGAATGTCTGCCCGGTAAAAAAAAAAAACTTTTCTTTGAACAATATGGCTATATCCATTATTTATATAAAGAAGACAACAGATCCACAACTCCAAGTGTATCATATTCATCCACAAAACAGAGACCACCCCGGACCCAGCTGAAGATGTCACAACGTATCACAGGAGATATCTGCAACAAACACTTATTACACTTGGACTTTATGATGATCTGGACGTAGGTGGCCTAAGACAAGAGGAGCTTTAAACTGGAGGATGGTCCCAGATGATGGTTTTCATAGCTGGCCCGCAGGAATTCCGGTACAAATTCTTGTAACCCCCCCAACCAACCAGTACCAGGTTCTCATAGAACCTGTCTGTTATTTTATCAGCTCTGCTACTGTATCTGCCCTGCGCTGTTAAGATACAATTGTCTTGTACCGCGTCACATCATCCTCCACCCAATTCTCTGTTATTCTTCCAACGCGAGTGCACTCAGCCATCGCTACACCTCATCTGAGCCTCTCACACTAATGTAGCCTGTGTCACTTTCCAGTATTAGCAAAATTTAATTAAGTTGGAGATCTCAATCAGTGTCAGCGGAAGGCTTGTGCCATCGCAATGTGTCAAGGGGGTAAAGATCTCGCTGGTGCCGCCTGGATGACACCTCGCAATTAAAAAGACAGACAAGAGGCGAGGATTTTGTCAGACGCACGCGAGAGTGGCAATTTTATTCTCAATTGGCGCTACGTGGGAGATGGAGTGAATTAATGTGAAGGCTGCACCCTGTCAAACGAAAGAGGGCGAGGGGCTTGGAGAGAGCAAAAGAAATCTCTGATTGTGTTCAAGAGACAATTAAACGAAAGCTACGTTGATGAGTAAAAGAATAACACGGAATTTCCCCCTATACGGCTACACATAGTACGCCTGTCTGAGGTCCTGAGCTTATTGAAAGAATGTCCATAACGAATCCATCTCGGCGGTCAAATTGGACAGTGAAGACTTCTCCATAAACACCTGGGTCAAGGCTGTCTAGCTGGTGCTCCAGAAAACTATAAGATGTGGGTTGCTTCGGGGGAATCAATAGGATTCATTAAATGGTAAAACTTGTTCTAATAAGGTTTATCCAAGGGTGCGTTTTTTTTATATACACTTACAAAAATATCATGTTTCGTCATTGGATGGCAGGATGGTGGTTGCGGTGAAAGAAGGTGTTCCTAGCAGAAGCGTTACATGGGGTGGTAACGTTAGGCACACGCTAGGATAGTTTGTCTTAGGAGATGACTCTCAATACTGGAGTAAAACCGGAGGGAGCTTAATATAATAATAATAATAATAATAATTGCAGTCGGCATCTGGAGTGATATAAAAATCAGAACTGGGTAACCATGGTCAATGACAGATACAACCCTATGAATCATAACTTATCTGGTGTGAATTAGTGTTCCAAATCCTGCAAATCGTACTCAAGGTTTAAAATATCCTATAACATACAAAAACATATAAATCTATATAAAACAGACTTAAAACAGTCTGGGATTTTTCATTAATAAGAGAACATGGTGGACGCGCCGCTAATAATATCTATTAATACAGAACGAGATATATTCAGAGACAGAACAAGCCCCGCTGTTCTCCGGTTATGAATGTTCCGTGCTTTCCGTACCGATGCAGAACTGGAAGGCCGTGGATATTTTTGGCTTCCTCCCATCATTGGGGGTACTCGTACCAAACCCCAGAAATAAGCACTCAGTTACGCCGGCGGAGGTCCGTCCTTAACCGATTTATGGCTTTAATAACCTGCGAGTCCCCGCTGTGCCAACCTGCCATCTTCCCCGCGTAACGATCCTCAAGGTTTGTTTAAATGAAAACATAAATCAGGGTTATTAGCTTTTGTGCTGCGTGGATGTGTTTTGTGCTAATCTTACAGCTTGGCTGCCAACGCCGCGAGCCGGAGGGAGACCTGCGGGCTATTTGAGGACCGAGCGCCCGCTGGCCTGCCCCAAGCCTTGATTATTTACTTTACTGTTTAACCCTTTTCACTCCCCCACCGCTACATACAGCTTTTTGAGACGCAAAGCAGTGATCAACGGCAAAGGGACTTTAAACCAGGAGCAGCCAAAAAATATACTTTTTTTTTTTTTTACAAATATCTTGGCACGTAGCTTCTGTAGAACATCTTAGGAAAGAGACGTCAGCAAATGAATTTATTATTTATGAATTACGCACCGTAATGAATGACGTCCGCTTATATAAACATCTTTGAGGGTCACTAAGTACGAAAGCCCCTCAATCGCTATGAACTGCATACAGGGCGTTTAAAGACGTACCGAGTCACCAGCGCTGACCAGCAGCAGGGAGCGCGTTAAATCAATGTAGATTTGATTGCTGCCGACCACCAGCTGCTTCAATCCATACTACGCTAATAATCCACTTTCTGGTGGGAAAGCCAATCAGTTCAGTATAGGATACGGTCCAGGGTGCCACGCTCTAACCGTGTCGGGGGAGCTATACCTTGTGCTGACATAATTGTGCTTGTAATGCATTTAGAGATGTACAGATCAAGAAAAAAAAAATTATGCATCATCACCCATTTGTGTGACATCAGAAATAGATTTTCTGAGCCGTAGGTTTACCTATCTTGGCCAAAATTAGCCCATGATACCACTCTTTGCTTAGAGAATCAGAGAAATGACACCTCCATATGCCTGACTCAGTACTTTATTATGCATTCTTCACTGGTAACGTTGTATGAGTCTTTACATTGTTCTTTTAATTTTGGGGGGTTTGTGGATTAAAATAATTTGAATTGATGATTTATCTGCTGGCGCTCGAAGGGTTACACCTACAGACTCCAGCTGAGCGATTTTAATGCCGATAAATGTCACAATAGGCAGGGTTAAAACCCACCCCGGGGGTTCTTGTGACATCATCCACGTTCCCTGCGGATTCTTGGTACATGAAGATCTGAAATGGAGGGAATATGGCAAAATAAAATGTCCTGAAAATAAAAAATAACAGCTGATCACGGTGCCGCACATTGTTCAGCCAAAATGAAACAGTCTTTGGTGATATTGATGCACAGAGCAATAATTATGCAAAGATTTTTTAAAAAAATGGACCCAGAAACATTTCAGTGGTTGGAAAAATAAGTATATTTTTGTGAAATTAAAAAAGTCTGCATTTTTACTGCAAAGAAAAAACATTACGGAGGACAATAACTATATGTGTAATGTATGGGTTAAGTGGAATGAGTGCACCATATGGTTGGTCCATAATAAAAATATTAGGCCATTTGGGATATACGCCCAGGTATGGTTAAGTGGCATCCTATAAACTGGTTACTGCTGGGGTGATGTGGGCAAGGAGTGGCCTTGTGGTCTGGCTAATTGTGGACGGAATGTGGTACTTGGATAAAATCATCCAAACCCCCTGTTCCTTGAGAAAGCGTGCCCTTGATACCAGCAGCAGACCTGGTTTCTAGCAGCGAGTTCCTGCGTCTCAACCACCAAAGTCATCACAGATGATGTATTTTCAAACACGTAAAAGAAAATTGTCTCTTCTGTCTTCTTAACAATGTATCATCTAAAAGATTCCGCTGTGGGGTCATTTCAGTTATTGCTGACTTAGGTAGCAAAAGCGAGAGTCCTCCGCTGTGTGACCGAAGTTTATTCTAGTAAAATCCCAAGGTGATCATTCATCTTCACGTAAGGTGACTCAAGTCAAGAACCTCAATGGTTTTTCTTCCTGTAAGAGCCGGCCAACCTTGAGTCCCAAGAACCAGCGATCAATGAAATTGAACTGGAATATACCTTGGAAGATCTGCTCATGTTTTTCTTCTTGTTATAATCAATGTTGGATTTGTACGATACACCTGACTGCCCGGGTTTGTAACCGAGGGGCTTGACCACCTGCGATTTAATTAAAGCGCTGGCTTTTAATCAAACGTCCACAAACGATTATTTCCTATTCGACAAATCCTACCAAACATTGCAGTTTCAAAAAACTGGACGTTTTCAATTTTTTCTTTGGGATGTTTAAAGGGCCATTTCAGCCACCATATGCACTTTAATCAATTTAATGTATATGATGGCTGAGTGGTCTCCTAAAAAGTTCAACCCCATTGTTAGACCCACGTGCTGAAAAAAAAAATGCATATCATAAGCTATCCCTTTAATTATCCCCTCCATTCCTGTGAATTTCAGTATAAATTATGAAGTCATTGCACCGATATACAGCAAAAAAATGGAAACTATGATATTTTGTTTTGTAAGGAAACAAGTCTGGCTTATGTTAGTTTGTACATAATGCCAAGATGAGTTTAACATGTAAATGAAACAGATGCCTTCCTTAAAACTATACAGACATAGCTGGATCGGGAATAAGTGCTACGACTGTCTCGCCCCTTATTTGTCTAGACACGGCCCTCTCGGCTCACACCGGACACTTGTATTTCTCTAGTAACCTGCACTCTACGAAGTGGTGTTTGATGTTATCGCCTGTGCTTTGATTTGTTTCTATTTCTCCTACAATATATAGACGATACGACAGTAAAAACATTGCTGATTGTGTCTATCTCTGAGGTGTAACCGATCACGAGAAGAGCCCAAGGTTCTGGAGGTCCATAGGCATTCTGTACCAATTTTTTTGAAGGCAGCTGCAAATGTTGGATGTTCTAGTGGAATTTTGGAATGACTTCATCTGACCAACTAACATACAGAATACTGAAAGAATGAACTATAGTGGGCACAATAGTTAATCAGCACTGATGACTTCCACACAACAGGAGACAACATGGACACTACCCAAACCAAGGCTTTCTACCCTTCTATTGGATTCCTATGGAGACTATCTAAGCCAGGACTAGTTCGTGTGAATTGAGCTGATTAGAATTTGTTGAGAGCGTCTGTGTTTCTAAATTGTCCAGGCTTTAAAGTTCCTGAATGTACTTTCGTAGAAATGGTCCTTCGTTTCCCGTAATCCCCGGTGCAGATTGCAGTGGAATCCCACCGATCAACCCTGGTAGGAAACCATAACCACGTCCTGGAACCTACCGGCAATGTTTTATTAGATTGCCCAAGAGCCTCTAGCTTAAGAGATCCCGGACCTTCTTCATCATTGCAAACATCTCAGGGACAAGGGAGACATTTATATCATATGATGGACCTACACCCCATCGCAACACAAAATAAAAGTTACAGAATTAAAAAAACTTGACTAATATGCATTACATAAACTAGAATGTGGTTGTTCTGCGGGAACAGAGGTGCCTGTGAAATGTTCGTTGACATTGTGCAACATAACGCAATGTCAAGGACTCGAATGGCCACGTAAGGATTGTTTTTCTTGCAAGAGTTTCTACGGGGAGCGAAGTGTCACTCTACTGTTATCGATTGTAGAAGTGGAAAGACTGAGCTACAGGGGGGGGGTGAGGAGACGAAAGAAGAATAACTTTGTATCCTTGTCAAATGACCAAGTACTATGGTCTAAATCAATGCAAGTCATGGTGAGATCGGGGAGACTGGGAACCAAGACACATATCCCTGAGGTCTGCAGCGAGAAAGGAACGGTTAAACAACTCGCTGTGCCCTAATTATAACATTCACCGCCGTGTTCTTGGCTGGAAGGCCTATCTGTGCTCGATACATCTGGCGATCTCCCCAAAAAGCAGGTCGTCCACATGTAAAAGCAACAGCATTCAACACCTTACTGTTCTCCAAAGCAACAGCAGAAATCTGAGGATTACTCATAAAACTGGTCTTAATTTTTGTGCGTTTTTAATAGATTATGGTATCATTTATTTTGTCATCTCATCCTGTTTACTCATAATAGCATCTCGTTTTGTTGATGTGATAGATTCAGATCATAGAGTCCTACGAGTGTGGGATCAGCGCTAAAGCCTAAAAATTAAAGGGAACGACTTAATAAATTACTACTTTTATAAATATATACTGTATCTATAGGGTAAAAAGTCATATAAAGTCTTGTGATCCTTGTGACCCCCAGAGAGGGCTCTAACGTCACCCCCCAAAAGAAAAGTAACATAGTAACAAAGGTTGAAAAACAAGACACAAGTCCATCAAATTCAACTTTGTTGTTGATCTAGAAGTGATCCTCATTTACCATATGAAAATATTAAAGGTCCCATACAGCTAATAGTAGCACATTATTATGTATTATTCAACCTGTATTTAATATATATATATATATATATATATATATATAAAATTGCTTACTTTTAGGAGAAGCTGCAGCTCCAGGTGTATAGTGCGACAGTGTAGGCAGCTTGAAGCAGCCAATCAGTGGCAGGAAAGAGCGCTCATTGAAGTCAATGGTGAACACTCAACTTAAAGTATATGGTGGCTAGAGTATCCCTAAATAACTATTTTTATATTTTTAATACACTTACCTATTTTCGAAAGAAATTAAATATATATATATATATTTATATATATATACAGCATATATATGTATATATATATATCCCAAGGCACTGTACCTAGAGGACAGAATTGTAATTATGGATTCAGGATGATACCTGAAGCGGTTGCTTAGGTAACAAATATATTAGAATAGTCCTAAGGGGTATTACCTAATTTACAGATGCCAATTAAGAGATCAATGTATATAAAATCTAGACTTAAATCAATTAAGTCTTTGTAATTTAGAACACGGCTTTGATGAACGTGACACACGGCATACAAATGAAATCGGCGTGACTTATTCTGTCTCCTACGCACGTGTGCAGAGTATTTGAAGTGTGCCTTTGCTTTCAAGCCAATACGAGTAAAATTCCATTATAGAAAATTATTATTTAGAAAGATACGGTCTCCAAAGGAAGAAAAAAAAAGGCAGTCTGATTTAAGCTGATATGGATGGAGTTATCTGCAAGCTATTAAAAGCAGCTATACTGAGTGGTATATAGTATATACTTAAAGAAACGGTCGGCCCCTCAACCCAGGGTCATCATAATATGTAGAAATAGCAATGATGCCCATAAAGTCCATCTTTCGTTTATTAATAAAATCACGGTTAACATATATGTGGTTTTATGTTTGGGATCAGACAAAAAAAGCCATTTAATGGAGAGTATTTTATCTGAAAATGTGATATTTTATATTTGGAAGAAAAGGTTTCCTTAAATCCGTTTTACAGTATAATAACCCTGCCATTCCCGACTGCTTGATTCGTTTTCATTATCGTGCATGCGCTCATTTGGAGATATCAAAAGAAAACGTGACCCGCTTTAGACCCAACGCTGCACTTTTCCGATCGAGCCTCCGGCAACAATGTTACATAAAGATGTCTTTCGCTTCTGCGATCGCTACTATTTTTGAAGGGGAATGTCACAAAAATCTTCACTGATAATTTCAAGTGTGCCCCTCACCCAACAATGTACTTTGGACCAGTCGGTAGAGCCTGATGTATACTTTGTGTTAAGGGAATTGCTTACAAGAGTACAGGATGGCAGGAACGGCAGACATTCCTCCGAAGAGAACTTCCTTATCCATCTCCCAGATCCTAAATTAAAAGAATCCTGACAGATATGAGGGTCTTCCCAAATTTAATGTTCTCTGGCGTATGCCAACAAGTCCTAGGGTAGTAGATCCAGAGGAGCGGACAGGGAACCAGTCGCCCAGTTGGCTAGTCGGGATCCCTGCAGTGCCACTTATCAATTGGCTGGTTGCAATGGAGATCACTGATCTGCCCATTTGGCCCATCATTTGGTCAAGTCAGCATCGTCCTGAATAGCTCACTTCTGGCCGGTGTCGCAAATCCTTATGATGTCATATTCCCAACGCCCGGCAATAAGGATGGCAGTGCATAGGGGCAACTGGTGGCACTACCCTGGCTTAAGCCTAGGGCAGTGCCAAAGATAAGTATGCCACTGTTCACAGAACCACATCGGTGTTGCTCTAAACCACAATTCTGCTAACAAGTGAAAGTTGGGTAATTAAAACATGCTCTTGGTAATACACTTGCGTAGGCTTGAGATAAAAGTGAGAATTTTTAACCCAAATTTAAAGTTCATGTCACCTTCTTAAAAGCCCATGTTACAGGAGGCATGCACCATGACCCTTTCATAATGTCCTAGTCCTCAACTATAATGTTGTCCGCACTTCCACTCCATGCTTTACTTAATATGTTATCAAGAAATAGAGTTTAATAGAAGTGTCCCAGCCAGAAGTAGAGTGGATTGAGTCAGTTGCAAGTCATTCCAAGGCTGGCTCGCCATTGTTTTTGTCTTAGTTGGTGGTAGAGTTATGTATTCAGTAGGGTATCCAGTATTGGTGGCTTGGTAGGTAGTAGTCGTGTTAGGTGAAGCATTGTGCTTTAATTGTGCTTTAAAACTTACCTGAAATTTTCAATGGGTCGCTTTCTGGTGTCTTTCCATTCATATGTACATCCTACGGTCTCTTCTTTCTTCCCAACTCTCCAACGTCACCTCTCCAAAGGGGACTTAAGACCGGTACGATCCTCTAACGACGCCACAAGTGAAACCAACTATTGCTGAATATAAGTTCACCTTCTGTAGCTTTTTTTTTGGCAATACGCTGAGTCCATATGGGACATCAGACATTAGTTGCGGTTTCCCCACATGTATGTTTATGTTGTACTCCATGTTGCCTTTCAGCTTCCAGGCTGTAAGGACAGAGGATATAGAATGCCATAGGCTCATGGGTGAGCACATAAAGGTAAGTAATTAAAAGCTTAATGATGATTATGAATACTTATGTATTAATGCTTTTATTAAAAATATTAGGAGGAGTGGTGGGACTTCCAAGGTATTTTGGATGGCCTGACTTGCATTGGTCTCAAGCCCACACCAGCCGGCTAAACTCTAATTATAAAATATTGTAACGAACCTTTTTACCGACTGCATCGTTTAACAGGGTGGGTGGAAACCAGTGAATAAAATATTAGATGAACCTACCCTCACCCAGCTGTTCATATGAAATGCAGATGTAATTTATTTTTTATTTCCAGATAAAAAAAAAAACAACTGAAGCCAGAAAATAAAAATTTGCTATTAGCGCCGTTAGATTTCTTTGGGGAAACCAATTAGACTCTTAAATTATTTGCAAAACATTGTTTTCTTGCCAAATACGTGGGAGCGCGCCAATTAGGTATTCCTCTGCCGATCTTCTTACAGGATTGCACTTCAAGCTCTGGAAGTGATGAGAATGTTTATAACGTTCCCTTATGAAACATAAGATTCCAACCTGTGGCATCTTCTTACCAAATCACGGCACCGCCGTACTGGATTCACAGTATAGAATATGAACGACGGATACGTTAATAAAACAACAAATGAAAATGTTAGCATTTTTTGTTTTTTATGGCTTTACGGAAATGGAGCTTTTCTTGAATATTTTAAACCCGAGTGTTTAAAGCGAGCCTCGTGCGCACCTTGCGGCTGTAACCGTGCCTGCGTCGGCAGATTTCCACCTCTCGAGGATCTGTGATTAACATCGGGAGCGCATGTTCGAAAGGGAAAGGCGGCCAGCAACAGCTACTCCCTGCTGGGGACCGGTCAGAGGCAGAATCTTTTTACTTTCCCGTCTGCAACGGTAGAAACAGCAGTTTGATGAGTCAATTCGCAAGCTGGCCTTGTTGGCACGGGAAGGCGAGAAGGAAGGGAGCCGGGTGGGCAGGCTGCCGTGACGCGAATGCAGAGCTTAGCGGGGGGGGATTTCACAGGTATCGGGCCATTTCTGATGATGATGATGATGGAGATCGCAGCTCTGCAAAGATCATTCTTCCCGTTTCTACGGAGAACAATCTAGAACGCAAACTCGGGTTCGCTTGGATCCGTGAAGACTCCCAGCTCTTCGGAACGTTGATTGCTTAACAAACGATAAAACGTTTTATTTTAACCCCTTAATGACAAGGCCCGTACATGTACGGGCTCAAAATGCATTGTTTTCAATGGGTTTAGGGACCGCCCATTGTCCTCAAGGGGTTAAGAAGTGAAATTGGTGTTGCCCATTATCATTACATTCTAAAGAGAACGATGTAAACCTCGTAGCGTGTTTGCTATAAGCAGATCTTTCTAGCAGGAGCTAAAAGCTTTCTGCGTGGTTGATCTGAATATCCGCCGGCAGCAATAATGTTTCCGATCTGCTGAACTTTAACCCCTTAATGACAAAGCCCGTACATGTACGGCTCAAAATGCATTGTTTTCAATGGGGTTTAGGGACCGCCCATTGTCCTTAAGGGGTTAAAATAACTTTTGATACGAAAGGAAACGTTGTTTGTGAAACAGATTAAAAAAAAAAATCGGAATTCGCACAAGTTGCATTTTTTACTTTATTTTTTTCAGCTTATGAAAAAAAAAATGTTCCTCTTGAGTATAAATTTCAGTAAAAAAAAAACGATCAGAAGAAATTGTCCAAGTCAATCAGTATGATCTGTCAGCCCTGCCAAATAAACAAACACGCCGGGGACTGCTTACCGGGTTTTGAGAAGATTTTAAGTTTCTTCTACTCTTGATAAACTCCTAATTTCCCCAGCCAAATAAGCACTTTTATGACTTTTTTTGTTTGTTTTATACGCAGTAAAAGCAAGAGGATTATTATTTTCTGATACATTAAAAGTCAAAGAACAAAAACAAAAGTGATGAGCTGGTGAATTATCACCATTACGGCTGCTGAAATATTAATGTGCAAAAAATGTATACTTTTTTTTTACTGTAAATGCTAGCATTTCTGTTATGGTTTCTCTTCCTAGCCATAGATCAGTTTAACCTTAAAACGGTGAAGGTGAACACTTGGTATTTTAGAGATGCAATTGACACTGAGGTCCATTGATTGGTTTCTACCCAAGGCTGGAAATTCTATATGCGAGATCGGTTAAATGCAACTCGAGTCTCCATTAGAGCTGGTATGAAATCATCAAGCTTACCTCACCAAGAAATACGAAGCCTATGGATGGCTGGGAATGGACTCTGGGCATGGTGTTGAAGATACAAGTGCCTACCTTGGGATGTTTTTTTTTATTGAATGCTGAAGTACACGGTTCACATGAAAGCTTTCGTGACGATGGAAGAATGGACAGTGGTTTATAGGTCTATACATCTTCAGCCCACCAAGTAGGTGAAGGACATCTTCATAGGTTAAGCCTTCAGGCACCAGGCTGATTATGAAGGACCACATCTAGACTTTCTTCCTGAGTGCTAGGCTTCGGAAGTTGTCCCCTGATATACAAATTCTCCCATTCACCTTGACCTGTTGGAGGTAACGTAAGTAGAATGTTGGCTACCTCCTAAGAATGGTGTCCATGGTGTCCCTTTCAGCTCATAGCTTCCTGAACATACCTTGTGGCCATGATTGTTACTATTATACGGTATCACCTTCAGCTGCCCAAACACAGAAGATCCAATCTTGTGTTATTTCTGAAATCTCGCTAGAGATGCAAGCACCTTTTTTTGAAACAATCTGTGAACTCCTGGAAGTGGAAAAGACCATCGCAATATGTGGTTCAAAAAACTGTATATTTAAAGTATGCATTCAAAAAAATCGAAAGGGTAATAGTAAGGGTTCTAAAAGTACACAGCGTGGTGCTACTTCTGATTTTTGGTGTATCTGCTTTCGTTCCCAAGTCCCCGGGGCTACATTATATAACAGAGCTCACGGGGCGTAGGGAAAAGCGATGGCACTGAGTCGAACAAACTGAGTTTGACAAACGGGTGCTGAATTTTAAACAGACTGTCCTAATTCTTTTTCCTAGCAGCATCTTTGTTCCCTGCCTCCAGTTCATCTATTCTCTGGAAATACCTGGGGTTTAATTGACTATCTCTGTCCCACTTCCCTGGGCAGCAAGTCTATGACTTAACTACTTTCTTTTACGGTATAAAGTTGGCCTAACCTCCATGTTTTTTTCCCATATCCTTTTTCTTTGTAGAACAATGTATATTTTTTTCCCCTTACTTTAAGAACCGACAGAACACTAGAATAAACAGCTGTGATTACTTTTAATGTTGTTTTTTCTCATGTTTTTTTTCACATCTAATCAGTGCTTTGTTTTCCCAAACCATACTCATTTTCGGCTTCGATGCACACAGGCACAGGTGTATCAATCAGTGTCATCGGGGCGTGTTGCTTCGTTCATACAACATCTTGGAACGGAGTCCAAAACCTTCGGCAGAACATTAGGGACTACGATAAAGAATATGAACTCAACAACAACCCTAAAAGCCTCCTGCACTTATACGACATCCACGTCTCTACCTCATATGGTGGCTTCTAAAGTGAACTAGTAATAAATGCTATTTAAAGGCTTTACCCCTTTAGCCCCTTCTCCACCCCATTATCAACTTGGGTTCTTATCAAGCTTGGAACCTTGGGAGTGATAAACCCCCTTGGTCAGAACAGGGTAGGGGTTGATGATGGTGGAGGATGGGACATGGTGGCATCTGGCTTGGGTCTGTGAGCATGTTGGTCACCAGAACTCGGCAAAAGAAGAATATACAAAAACCTGACCATAACTTCTAATTATAAAGCGTTTTTATACATCGAAAACCTCCAGCCTTCTGTGATATATTTCAATCTGCACCATAAATCGATGCCCTGTTAAAATATTGTATATATTTTTTATATTAAAGGGAAGCAAACATCGTATATTATTGCCACATGGGCCCTTGCACAAAGCTGCGGTTACTTTGGATGATGTCCTCCACCTTCAAAGAACCTGCAAGCACTCTATTTCTTAATAAAATATAATTATAATGCCGTAAACAACGGGAAGAGCGAAATATCACCGTTTTTTTATATCAAATAAGGAGATAATAGGGTCTCTTATGATTTATGTCCCTTGTCACCGACCGCACAGAGGTGAAGTCCCCCTTAATACGGCCGATTCCGTCCCCTTACAGAGAATTACAAAAAATGTCTTTATTTCACCAATAATGCGCAGGATGTCCCCAAAGCAACGGTATAGTTTACTTTTCCTGCGTGTTTTGCTTATCCCAGAGACTCGGTCTCCAGCGTACTCCTGCCGTCCTGGGAGCTGACATTGTATTAGAATCTTTTCCATCTTTTAATTGCTTTTTAATTTCGAAAGCGAGTTATTCGTAGCGAGCCCCTGAGGACGGAGACGGAATCCGCAGTAAGCAGATGCCGAGCCCCGGTGTTAGGTAAAGAGTCAGAACAGATATATTTTCCCCGTTCGATTTTTTCCGACGCCGGACTTTGGTGAAAATGCTTACTTGAAACTGACTAATCTCCGACTGCAAGCGTACGGGGATTAGCGAAAACAGCGTGCGCAAAAGAATAAATAAAGACATTTTTGGTGCTTAAGAAAACGCTTGAAACCTAAAAATAGAGCCGTTAAAGGGACAGCAAAATGTGAAAGGGGTTCTCGTGATCCGGTGGAACTGTCACTCGATTATTTAAAGATACGGTAAAGAATTATGGGAAAGCAGCCTTTAAGACTTAAACGTCGCTCTTCATGGGGTAATAAAAGATGAAGAAGAGGCAAGTAGAAGTTTGTAAAGTGGAAAAAGTTCTGCGTTTATAAAAATGTATATAGATATTTCTGACGTTATGGTTACATTGTATACACAACTATTTACATATAATATAATACGTACACGCGCGGAATTCTGTGTATATGCATTAAAGTTATTCTCTCGGGTGCCTAAGGGATCCGTGAGATTTATCTGCTTTACTTCCACTCGGCTTGTGGTCGTGAGTGAAGTCAGAGGATGGTCCTGGGCGCGTAGATCGAATTCCTGGCCTTCTCCGCCTTTGTGTTCCCGTCTTTATGATTCTCTTGCGGCGCGCGTCCATCCCAGGCTCTGCCGTGGCCCCTCGCGGAATACAGAAGCAAGGGCTGTTTTAAAGCCCCTCGTGGTACATTAAAAAAAAAGCATCTGGGCGTGAGACGGCTCACCGAGACCCGGGCGATAAAACCTAGCTGGGAAGCTCTGTGTCTATGATACCTCTAACCGAGAAGAAACATGGAGGATGAGGCCTGCATAGATGGCTACTTGAGAAGTAAGCGGAACGTTTGGACGGAATTCTAGCCAATAAAGTATCGCATTAGGAGAATTCCGCATAAATTATATACGAATAAACAAACACTGGAATAAACAAACATAAATAAACACTGGAAGGATCTGATCATGCCCTACAAACACGTAGAATAAACTCGATAATTCCAGAACGTCAAACAATTTCATTTCATTCTTATTTAGAATTCACAAATAATACCAAAGATGGGCCATAAACCCGTTTTATACTCTATAGCCGGAAATACAGACTATATATATATACGAATGTGTCAGAGCCAGGGATAGGTGGGGCTTTCTATATATTTTTTAGTATAGAAAAATCTTTTATTTAAAATCACATAAAATAATTCTCTTACAGAAATTCTGCAATGCAAATCTGCGTGTGCTGGGGGGTTGGTCCGACGCGTTTCACCTTATGGTTTCATCAGTGATCTACGGAACGCTTATTATTATTTATTGTTTTACATAGCGCCATCATATTCTACAATGGGAATGCAAGTGAATCTTTATTTTAATAACTTTTTAGGCCCGGAAAAAAAGAGAGGCAGAGGTTTATTCTTCTGTATGCGTCATCTAATATAGGCTGTTTGTGAAGTTGGATATTCGGAATGTGAGGGTTATTCTTTTGTGATTCAGATAAATGATACTGAACAGAAAGCTCCTAATTACCGATCACACAGGAATAACCCTCACAAATATCCAGCTATACAAGAAAATTTTATATTAAATAACCCATACAGAAGGATAAACCTTCACTTCCGTGCCCAAAACGCTATTTAAAAAAGATTCACTCATAAGCATTCCATATATCTCTGATGAAGCCATAAGGTGAAACTCGTCAGACCAGCCGCCGACACACGCTTATCTGTAGTGAAGAATTACTGTGAATATTGATCAACTCTGTCAAATAATTGTATTGTTTTATGAGATTTTAATATGCCTGATTTTAAATAAAATATTTTACTATACTGAAGGATATATAGAGATCCCGACCGTTCCCCACACACTAAATTCATTATTGTGTCACTTGGGGACTGTCACGACTTAGGTATACAAAGCAGCCAATAACTGTATCAACCTCCTGTTTTATTTCCTTCTCTTCTCTCTTTCATATACTTTCTCTACCACTGGCGCAGGTCTATACGGTCTAGCCAATATATCAGTATATTTTATATGCACTTTCTAAAATAATGGTGATGTTCGATAGCTCTTTGAAATGTAACTGCATGGTTAGGTTAAGGCAGAAGGCAGGCATGCTCCGTAGATAATGTACGGAAATATACTTTAGTTCCAGGCATCCTTATCATTGCCGAGTCCTTTTGGACTTTTGGTTCGGGTCGTGACATTCCTATGTAATTTTAGGTGCATTACAATAAGTCTTCTAAAGACATCCCAACGTCAAAAGTCTACGCTACGAACCCCTCTTATGTTACAAGTTACATTTAAGATTTTCTCCTATTTTCAACAATGCGCGGCACATCACCCCAAACCACGTTAATGTCTTGAACTCTGCTGCCATCTGCTGGCTGTAAACATATATACATCCACACACGCATATATATTCTTTCCTGTGTGTGTATATATATATATATTAGGCAGCAAGTAAACATTTCGTCCTTATAGACGTGTTAGAAGCAGGACAAATGTAATACCAAGTATTAGGATCTGAGCCAGTCTGAGAAGGGATGACTGGGTCAGAGCATCTCATAAAGTGCAGCTCTTGTGGGGTTCCAGGTCTGCAGCGTTCAAAGAAAGGAAAATCGATGAACCAGGGACAGGGCCACGGGCGGCCAAGGCTCACTGATGCACATGGGGGGTGAAGGCTGGCCCTGTGTTATCAAATGTAACCGACGAGCTGCTGTAGCTCAAATTGCAGAAAATGTTAATGCTGGTTCAGAGCACACAGAGCTTCGTCCGGGCGCTTTTGCTGTTAGGATGTTCCGAGTTTGCAGAATGCTCTCGATCACACATCAAATGGTGACGTAAGGGTGAAAACCAAACAAAAACATCCTCTCAGCTCACCTACCCTCTTCGGCTCACCCCCGAAGCGCCACGTCTGAATATTCTGCGTGCACTGTATAACACACAAATAGTTCATAAAATGCCGGAAAAGTGAGTTTTAACGTAACTCAGGGATTGGTGACCTTTGTGTTGCGAGCGGCTTGCGCTTGGTATTCATGCCAACGCTTTTGAGTTTTTTATTTTTTATTTGCTTTCTATGGGATCAATTAGAAGTGTTCCAGAGAATAGCTGAACTTGATACATTTTTGATATTCTTTCCATACAAAAATGGATATTGCCTATGGGCGACCTTACATATTATCTAGAAGACACAGTTGAGACCTTTCTTAGCTATTGGTCGTCATGGTTGGCCTCAAAACCAATCTATATTAAGGCCGTAGCACATTCGTTCCTTGTGTGCTTATACTTGTATTTACCCTGGGCCTGTCCCAGGTGCCCCCTCCAAGATCCTTGCCCTCTCTACGGAGTTCTGGAATATGACATCATATCCTGGGATTCTATGACTTAAAGTGCCGTGCCAGCTCAGCGCATCCTCCTCTGTCGGGAATATATGAGATCACATCAGGGGCCTGACTGCCTAAGTGGGCCATCTGCCCCGGCAAGAGGACTGGTTGGCCTGAATACGTCACTGCTTGTACTTGTTTTTAGTCAACCAACAATCATAATGCAGGGGTGATATTAGGCGTACATCTCATGATGTAAAGGACCTCTACAAAGGCCGGTCCATCAAGAAGTTACCAAAAACCTCTTGGGATAATCTTCTAGGGATCGCTGAGACAATATACACTTTTTGAGGAACAATAATAATAATAAATTTGCACAAAGTTGGGATTTCCAGCTTGAAGTTCGTGCTGCTTGTGCTGCCAATAACTTCTTGTTTCTCCTTCTTGGCAACCAAGCAAATGTTTCGGTGGCCTTGAACTCCTTAACAATGGGCACCAATTACAGATTAAGCATTGTGCTATTTTCTTTTTACTGCCAGGCGGTCATAAACCACGTGTTTGCTTATATGTTACACGGAATTCTAGGAAATTAAACAGCACCTATCACCAAAGAAATAGTGGCCTTGGGCAATACGGAGCTAAACTGCCGACGAGCGCTTTGTGCTACTGGAGTCGCTGATAAATGTAATTTGTGAAGGCTGAGGATGTCCTGGTTCCCAGTAGGGAGGAGAGGAACCATCTGCGAGGCAAGATATCTTCTATTTGGTGGCAAAGTCAAGTACCTTGCGCTCCTACGGCTAACGGCAGCAGCTTATGGACTTTCCAGCAATGCCCAATAGATGTCATGTAGTCATTGCACCAACTTATTGGTGGACCAATGGCCCACTTGACACGAGCAAACAATTCTTTCTATGATGTTGAAGACATGAGGGATGTCATGAGAAGGTATGAGTAAAAGAGGTAGAGAAAGAGAATGACAAAAAAGAAATAGTGAGAAAAAAAGCTAGAGAAGGAAAGAAAGAGACAGAAAATGAGAAGGAAAGGAGGAAAAAAGAAAAGAAAGAAAGAAATAAGGAAATGACCTGTAGTCATGGAATCATTGCATTGTCTGTTTAGATCCTTTTGGATAATGTTTGCTCGTGTCAAGTGGGCCACAGGTCCACCAATTAGTTGGGGCAGCGACTACATTTTTAGATTTATATAGAAATCATTTTCACAACTTCATAGATCTCTTTCCTCGTGTGTGATGGCACAGACGTTTGCGACTGCGTAAACCTGAGCATTCCGTCTACACACCACTGCTTGGATGGAACGTGAAACCAGTTAGCGTACTCTGACCTCCTTAGTGGATGCTCGTTGTTCTTATTAATACTCAAAACCTGTAGTGATGTACATTTCAGGAACCCAGCGCCCGGTACACAGTAAGACAGATCCCAATAGCTGGCGCATTTAACAAGAGAAGGAGGGTCCTTCTTGAGGGCTCCTTGGCATCAGGAGAACATGTAGAACCTGCACAGACACCATCATCGGTTTGATGCCACCACAGCAATCAGTGCCAACTATTTGAACCCCTGACACAAATATGATAGAACGTGAATATACAGAACGTCTACCAACACCAGCTTAGTCTATTGGAGAGGAACCCCAAACTGAAAGGTATGCCGGCTGAGCCTCAGCCCGTCTGCCGGATGGAACAGTTGTCACCACGTCTTTAAATCTCGGTGTCAGAGGCGTGGACACCCACCAGTTTAAAATGACTAATTTCAGAATGAGATTGAGTAAAATCAGGGTTTTACACTAAATTTTTACCCTGGTTACCATTCATGTTTTTATCGCAACTACAAGCTACATTGATTCTTTGTGACGGACTTTTCAACGGATCTTGGGATCACCAAATTTGGGGGGCAGATCCTTCAAACCTATTGAGAGCCAGGACAGTTATCAATGGGTTAAATAAAGAAGGGTTCAAATGCAATGCAATTCTACTTCAAAATTGTATAACTTTACTCAGAGCATGAAGTAGAACATATAAGCAAAGGCAACATGGACATAGAGAATCTTATTCTCCTGTGGCTCTTACGATATGTATCACCTTTACTCGCTATTGGCTAAGGCCCAAATTGTGACAAACATACAAAAATGTCATCTCATCGTATAGAAAATGCAGAATAAATGGCCAACTTGGGTTTGCCCTCCAGGTGAGATACCTTGAAGCTCTGGGGACGTTCTCTGCCGAGATGGACCGCGTTGGCCTTTCGTTCCGCGTAGAATATTCTTTCTATGGTGTTGATGACATTTTTCACCCTGAGTCACTGAGCCATAAGCCATAAGTTACCCGCTATTTCTGAGTGTGATTCTTTTCAATGAATCAAGTAATAGGATTCTTAAAGTGAAAACCAACACCCACCACCAAAAAAAAAACATTAAAAAGTCACAAAAAATATTTTTGTAAAAAACAAATGCATAAGAAGAATACAGAAAATAATAAATGGCGAATCTTGTATATCAGTCTCGGTACCATTTACTTAGCTGAATGGAACAGGCAGTAAGGGTTAAGTATGCATGCGCAACTTACCTGAAGGAGGCTCATCTCTCAGGTGTGCCGGGATCTCCTCTTCATCTGACCCTGCATGTTCTTCCTCAAGGATTTCAGTATTCGGTCCCTGCAAGGGGGGGTGGAAATGTTATAGAGGATATTAGACTCTGTATATCAGAGTATGATGTCAGAGTAACACTTCACTCTACAGTATAGTGTGCGGGCGGCGACATGAATACTCAGCCTCACCTGCAAGGGAAACCAAGATTTGTACAAATAAAACTAGAGTACTCCCAACATACCAACAACAAGAGTACTCCCAA
>VKOC01018369.1:0-29278 GCA_009364415.1 Spea multiplicata
GCGGCGGGTCGTGGCGCCCTGTTGGCAAAGACGGATATTGAGGCTGCGTTTCGCCTTCTCCCGGTTCACCCGGCATGCCATCATTTGTTGGGTTGTCAGTTTGAGGGTTGTTTTTACGTTGATATGTGCCTCCCGATGGGTTGTTCTATATCCTGCTCCTATTTTGAATGTTTTAGCACGTTTTTGGAGTGGGTTGTTCGGGAGGAGGCGGGTTTGGCTTCTATCCTGCATTATCTGGACGATTTCTTGTGTATCGGGTCGGGGGATTCGGGGGATTGTCTTCGTCTCCTTCACACGGTGCAGGCTGTGATGTGTCGTTTTGGGGTTCCTCTTGCGGCCGATAAGACGGAGGGTCCCTCGACCTGTCTGAGTTTCCTTGGAATCGAGATCGATTCTGTGGCGATGGAGTGCCGCTTGCCTGTTGATAAGTTGGTTGACTTGAAGGGGTTTGTTGCCAGGGTGCGGGGTATGCGAAAGGTTCAGCTTTGTCAGTTGCAATCGCTGTTGGGGAAGTTGAACTTCGCTTGTCGCATTTTGCCGATGGGTCGGGGTCTTAGCCGGCGGCTGGCTGCGGCGACGGCGGGGGTTGTTCGGCCCCGCCATTTTATTCGGCTCACTCGTCCGCTGCGGGACGACTTGGCTGTCTGGGGGTCCTTTTTGGATACCTATAATGGTCGGTCGTATTGGCAGGCACCCCAGGTTTCTAATTCCCAGTTGCATCTGTACACGGATGCGGCTGGGTCGGTAGGTTTCGGGGCTATCCTGGGTGTGCACTGGTGTGCTGAGGAATGGCCGGTCTCCTGGAGGGAGTCGGGGCTCACCCGGAACTTGGCGTTCCTGGAGCTTTTTCCCATTTTGGTGGCGGTGGAGGTGTGGGGTGATGTTCTCCGTGATCGGCGGGTTCTGTTTCATTGCGACAACTTGGGGGTTGTTCAGGCTATCAATACTTTGACGGCTTCCTCTCCTCCGGTGGTTCGCCTTTTGCGTCGGCTAGTGTTACGGTGTTTGGGTCTGAATGTGACCTGTAGGGCAGTGCATATACCCGGTGTCAAAAACGTAACGGCTGATGCTCTTTCTCGCTTTCAGTGGGCAGAGTTTCGAGCTGCGGCACCGTTCGCGGACGAGGAAGGGGTCCCGTGTCCTGTGGACCTGTGGTCCCTTGGGTTGGACGAGTGACGGAGTGGATTCGAAATTCGGTTTCCAGGTCCACCTGGGGGAGGTATGGTAAAGTGTGGGACGAGTGGGCAGCCTTTGAGGACGGCTGTGGGGGTTTCCCGACTCACGCTGCTCGGGTTCGTGGCTTGCTTTCCCTCCTGTGTCAGTGGGACTCAACCGGGGTGTCCCCGTCTGCGGCTTCTGCTCGCCTGTCGGGTCTTGGCTTTTTGTGTAAATTGATGGGCATCGCCGATTTTACTAAGGATTTCCTTGTTCGCCAGGCCTTGAGGGGATGGCGCAAGGGGGTTGTTTCGAGGGATACTCGGAGGCCGGTTTCGGCTGAGTTGCTGGTTAGGTTGTGTGGGGTGTTGGGTTCTGTTTGTGTTTCGGAATTCGAGGTTCGGTTGTTCAGGGCGGCTTTTAGCTTGGCCTTTTTCGGGGCTATGCGGATAGGGGAGTTGGTTAGCCCTAGTAAGCGTGTGCCTGGCGGTGTTTTGGCAGAGGATGTGGAATTGGGGGTTGGTGGTTTGAGCTTTCGCATTCGGCGCTCGAAGACGGATGTCCTGGGTAGGGGGTCTTGTGTTCGTTTGGGTGCCATTTTGGGCTCACCTATTTGCCCGGTGTCGTCTGTTCACGAGTTTCTCTTAGTACGCCCGGCGGTGGGGGGTCCGCTGTTGGTGCATCAGGACGGGTCGTTTTTATCCCATTTCCAGTTTGTCAGCGTTTTTCGGAAGTCGCTGTCAGTCTTGGGTGTTCCTGCCGCGTCTTTCGGTGGTCATTCCTTTCGGATTGGTGCAGCCACGGAGGCTACCCGGGTTGGTTTGCCTGATTCCTCTGTGCAACGTATTGGGCGCTGGCGATCGGGTCGTTTTCGGTCATATGTTCGTTTGGATATGCCTGTTTAATGTTCTCCGTTTTTTGTAGGTGTGGTTCTCCCTCAAGTCTGGCTCGTTGGACATTCCTTCATCTTCTGGGCCAGGAGGCGGGCAGCAGTTCGCCCGAACGGGGAGCAGTTGGGGTTCTCTCCTCTTGCGGTTGAGGTGCGGTGGTTCGGGAAACGGGGTATGCTGTGGGTTCATCTCCTCCCTGAGCTGGTCCGGTTGTCTCGGTTGTTGGGTCCTCCCTCGGTCCTGGTAATTCACCTCGGGGGGAATGATCTTGGGGTAGTCCCGGTCAGGTCTCTGGGGGATACGGTTCTTCGGGACCTTGCTAGGGTTCTTGTTTTGTTTCCTGATGTCCGCTTGGTGTGGTCCGAGGTGGTGTCTCGGAATTTTTGGCGGGTGGCGACTAACCAGCGGGCCCTGGAGCGGTCGCGGGTTAAGTTTAATCGTTGGATTTCCAAGTTTGTGGCTAGCGTTGAGGGCGTGACGGTTCGGCATAGGGTGTTTGAGAGGGACGCGGCTAATTTGTTTCGGAGTGATGGCGTTCATTTGAATGACATCGGTTTGGATCTTTTCAATTTGGCTCTGCAGGATGCTATCGGTCAGGCCATGGCGTGTGCTGGTGGGGGCCCCCGCTGATTTAAGGGGTTTAAACAGCGGGGTTTTGTGGCGGTTTGTGTGTCCTTGCCGGTCTGGTTTTGGTAAGTGATGGAGTTGGATGCTGGTGTAATGGAAGGCTCAATCCTCCCCTAACCTCTGGTGTTTTATTGGACGTGCCCACCGAGCTTGTTGGACGGCTGGTGGTTAGCATTGGTGGTGGGACAGCGAAAGGTAGCTGTCAATTTTGTTTGGACGAGGGGGAGGTGAGTACATGTGGTCTGGATTGTGCAGTGTGAGAGGCCGGCAAGGACGGGGTTAATTCGGTTCCTGTGTTGGTTATGTTTGAATATGTTACGGTAATGTGTTATGTATATTTTGTATATTTGTATTTATTATTTATCGGTTATTGTATATTGTTCTTATTGGTTTATGGTGTTTTGGGCCAACACAGTGTTTTATGGTTTTATAATAAAATTGTGCTGTGGCCTGCTTTATCCAATCTCAGTCTCCGTGTCGTTATTTGGTGGGTTAAATGGTGTCGGGTTACAATGCACGGTACACACTACCTACATACAAGGCCCCTGGGAATCAGCGTAGCTAAATGGACAGGGAGCATGTATGTGTGTGGGTTAGTGCATGCTCAGGGCATGTCCGTGTTTTGATTGGGGTATGTTAATTAAGGGGTGGGAGACCCTAGGTGATATAAGGTGACCTATGGGTGACCCCGGTCACTGTCCTTTTTTGCAGACACGGCCAACAGTCTTACCTGCTTCCCACCCTCACTCCCTATTTTTGTGTACTAACTTTCTTTCTTTTGTCACAGCTGGCGGTTTGTGTGTCCTTGCCGGTCTGGTTTTTGGTAAAGTGATGGAGTTGGATGCTGGTGTAATGGAAGGCTCAATCCTCCCCTAACCTCTGGTGTTTTATTGGACGTGCCCACCGAGCTTGTTGGACGGCTGGTGGTTAGCATTGGTGGTGGGACAGCGAAAGGTAGCTGCCAATTTTGTTTGGACGAGGGGGGAGGTGAGTACATGTGGTCTGGATTGTGCAGTGTGAGAGGCCGGCAAGGACGGGGTTAATTCGGTTCCTGTGTTGGTTATGTTTGAATATGTTATGGTAATGTGTTATGTATATTTGTATTTATTATTTATCGGTTATTGTATATTGTTCTTATTGGTTTATGGTGTTTTGGGCCAACACAGTGTTTTATGGTTTTATAATAAAATTGTGCTGTGGCCTGCTTTATCCAATCTCAGTCTCCGTGTCGTTATTTGGTGGGTTAAATGGTGTCGGGTTACAATGCACGGTACACACTACCTACATACATGAAAACAGCTAAATGACCCCAAACTTTTGAACAGGTTGTATATACAGTGTATATACACACACACACTATATATATATATATATATATATATATGAATGACATGGTCTGACACTTTTCAATGTCTCCAGTAGTCAAAGCGGGCAAAGATCTACTGTACCTCTGTATGTCTTTTGTACAAATGACCTCACCCAAAACCAGCGGATTTTATTGAATCTGAGATAAGTATTATTATTAGTTTTGTGTTTTTTTTCTTCCTTTGGAAATGTTGATTAACCGGTACAGAGCTGGCGTAACGGGGAACAACCTGCCCGGTCCTGTCAAACGTCTCTTTCAGTAACAAGCTCTACATTTATTGACTACAAACGTTTTCCTTTCTCTCTTTGCCTCTGGATCCATCACGGATTTGTGTTTATTCGGCTTGTTTGTTTGTTTTAGGGATTTTGGCTGCAGATCTCTGTTGCAATATCTTGAGAGACATTTTATATCTTTGAAAAGACCAGGAAGACGAACCGTATTTTAATAACTTAGGGCACTGCTCTCAGCCGCCTTCATTCCTTTCCGTGATCTCTGGGTTAATAGGTCTAAGTTATGGGGTAGTTACTAGGTAGGACTAGTTTTTCCTCCCCAAGTGGTAAAAACCAGGGGCTGGTATGTGTGTAGCCTCAGGGGCAGGTTCAGCGTTCTTGGGAATGGATTGGCACAGAGAAGCGTTTAATATAAGGAAGAATCATTTGCTAGCAAACATGGGTCCTGCAGCCCCAAGTAGGAGGGGAGCTGCAAAGCTGCAGCTTCTACCTAAGATAAATGATTCGGTTTTTTTTGTAGGACTGGGAGGGACAGTGAACTTGAACTATGTTACTAAGTCAGTGATGTCATAAATCAACTAATAATGATGTATTATAGACTTATTTACAATGTCACACGGTAATATTCTTATTAAATGACGTCTCGATCTGATAAACCCCAACGCATACAGCCCTTGTCATTACAGCAAATATTAACATTATTATCGGACTACGGTTAATAATACCATCGCTTGTAAATACTTAATCCTTACTAATGCTAACATAGCGTTTCCCAATAACCCACAAACACAAAGATATTGTAAATATACTGACTTGGGTAAATAAGACTAGTATTTCTAGTTATAAGCACTAGTAATTCAGACCGACCCGTAACCAATAAAACCTGATGTATTATTTTGGACTTCTATCATAGTCGATGGCGTGAGGGAATATATTAACACGCTACCTTATAGCCTGCCACCGTTTTAAAATCTCTTGCCAGTTTCAGAGCAGCCATGGAGTAGCCCTAATTAGTCCTGGTTGGTCCATGGGACCCAGGCGCACTTTGGCAGGGGTGGCAATTTGCCTTCCCAAGGCATATTCTTTCAGGACAGATTCGTGGAGAAAGAAAAGTGTTTCCTCACCTCTATTTCTTTGCAAATCTATCTGAATTATTCTGGCCTCTCATTGCACTTCAGCAAAAGGGAGGAACCATAGAGAAGCCTCTCCCTGTTCCTCCGATCGAACGTGTACCCATCAGCTCTTTTGCCCTTTTGCAGAAGTGCACCGGGAGCAGGGCCGGCCATACAATGGAGCAGAGTGGGGCAATTGCTCCAGACGGCACTTTTGAAGGGGCGGCACTTTGCCCCAAGCCCTTTTTTATTATTATTATTGTTTTTAAAGTGGAGGAGAGAGAGGGGCGCCGAGTGGTTTTCGCTTACCCGCTCGGCGCCCCTCTCTCTCCTCTGCGAGCCCTCTAGCTCGGTCTCGGTGCCGGCTTGTAATGCTGAGCGCTGTAAGATCACATCATTTCCGGCGCTCATCATTACAAGCCGACACCGAGACCGAGCAGGGAGACTCAGCGCAGGACTGCTGAAAGGTAAGTACAAAGGGGGGGAATTGGGTAGATAATAGGGAGGGAGGTAGAGGAAGGGTAGATAATGGGGGGGCACTTTAAACTTCACCCCAGGCTGCATTATGCCTTGGGCCGGCCCTGACCGGGAGGCCCGGTTCGCGGGGAAGCAGAAGAAAGAAGAAGAGGCAAGAGAACAAACGGAGCAGAGGGAAAGGAGACCGGGACACAGGACCAGTCGGTGGAGAAGATAAAAAGACATAGAGAGAGTGTGACTGAGCGTCAGTGTGAGAGCATGAGAGAGTAAGAGAATGAGTTACAGCGTGAGAGAGTGTACATTTATTAATCATGATATAGATGATGATGATATAAGAAGATAATGGATGTGGGCGTGGCTTTGGTGGTACTCCAATTCTAAAATATTGGGGGGGTTACTAAATCAAGTTGCACATTTTACTCACAACAGCTCCCCTGTTACTTATGGAAGTTGGCCGTAGTAAATATGCAAACTGGATTTTAGTCCAACTCATGTGAGTCTGAAAACTCACATTTTCTTCTGACTCGCATGCACTCACCTGTTAGTGAATAGACCACACTTCTGAGCAATATTGTGTATAACTTAATCTGTGTCTCCATCTACAGGTAATTTGAGGTATTGCTTGCAAATTGTAATTACAAAATAAGATAAAAAAGGAGCATCTTGTACCATAAAAAGTAATTCTGCATAAACATCTGTTACAAATGGTGTCTGTTTTTACTTGATTTAAAATATTACCTTAATCTGCCTTTTTTGGCTATACTGAGAGATTAATAAATATACAGCGTCCGTCCTTCAACAGATAAAATAGGCTAAATAGGCTGCTCTTTAATATAATAAACCCTATACTAATATAAAATGACAAACAAAGGTAACAGCGCTAATAATATTTCAGCAATGTTATCGCAGTTTGATTCTATACACAATAGTGCATCACTAAGGGAATATCCCTAATGTCTTCAGAAGGTTCCTATCCTTTACAGCAAGGCAGACAGGCAAAGCTAAAATGTTATTAACAGCGTAAGAGATTTAACACTTATATGTAAATAAAAGTGCGATTTTAATATTATAATCTCCCTCACTGAACTAAAAGCAGCTTGCCTTACTTTTTTAGTCAGTTAAAGTACGGAAGGAAAAGCTATCTTTTTTTTTATTATTATGCACCTGTGGTCTGATGTATAAAATTGGGTAATAATTACCTGATCTGTGTCTCCATCTACAGGTGAGCTGGGGTATTTATTTCAGAATAACAACCACATTATTCTTCCTAGGAAGGTAGAATATAGGACTGTGTGTAGCCAGTGACCGACCGATCAAAGATCTGCCCTATAAAATAAAGAAAAAAAACATTTAACCAAAGCCATCTTTAACCTCTTCAAAGTAGCATTCCACATAAGCATTTTTTTTTTTTTTAAACTAAACAATTATTATGTACTACTATAAATACCACTACATAAGTTATGGTGAGTAAAGGTGATAGAAAACCCTTCCACTTAAAAGTAAGAGTGTAGTAGAAGTAATTATTAATCACTCATCTACAGACACCAGACAAGCCAGAAGGCTTGTTTTTCCCTCAGAAATCTCATGGTGCTGCCCACAAGGGATTCTGGGTAGGCGCATGCATATAAGGTCAACAATAATCTCCTTTTGCCTCTATAGCCACTCCTGGCTTGTCTGGTGTCTGTAGATGATTGTTTAATAATAATACTTCTACTACCCCCGTAACCCCTTCAATCCCAGGGGTTTTTGGTACCTCAAAGCCCAGAGAAATGTTGCCATTTTTGGGGTATGTCGGTTCAGCGATGATTCTCTTTTCCTGTGAATAGTGTACCCATGTAAACTATATATTGTTTTTTCAAGGAGAGATAGAGCTTTCGTTTGATACCATAGTTGGATGATTAGCTGAAAATTTAGAATGAGAAATTTAGTAAAAACTAGCGAAGATTAGAAAAATAAACTAATTTTTTTTTACATTTTCCCTCTGAATCCTCACAAAATTAGGTAAAGTGATGGAAAATCCCCTCCAAGTTTATTAATTCAGGTGTCCTGATTTCAGAAATACCTAATTTATATAGATTTTCCAGAATTTGCCAGCTCCAGGGAGCATACTATTAGGTGTACAATTTTGTATAATTTTTATGCCTATGGCTTAACGGGTTTGGGGGTTGTGAACGGGGGCAGGAGGGTTATACTGGCTAGATGTTATGCTAGGGCAATGGGAAGTAAGGTTTTTTAATAATTTTTTATTATCTCTTTTTATATATTTTTTTTAATTTTTTTTTTAAATTTTTTTACATTTTTTTTTATTTTTTATATATTATTTTTACACAGAAATGGTTAGAGGTCCTCCTAGGGACCTCCTGAACATGCCAGTGATGTCACAATGACATCACATCTCACGTTATAATTTTTTTTTGTATTATTTATATTAATATTATTTTTAAATCACTAACCGTTTTTTTTTTCCAGCTTTTCTCTTACAGGACGGGAGGGGGAGTGAGAGAGATGGTCTCTCACTCCCCTCCCCGCGATCCTCCTGCACCGATCACACTGTGATCTCTATGCAGGTCCTCACAGACCTGCATAGAGATCGTAGCGTCTCTGTGCCTCATCGGAGGGCAGGATATCCCCGCAGGGGATATCCTGTCCTCCGATCACCTTCCGGGTTACGTCAGCAGTGACGCAACCCGGAAGGGAATGCCCGATCGCGCGTTTGCAACTGCGCGATCGCGCGATCGGGCAGTTTACCGGTAACAGCTTACCGGCTTTCATGCCGGAAGCTGTTACGGGCGATCGGACAGCAGAAAGCCGGCAAAGCCGGCTTCTGCTGTCAGTGGGGAGTCCAGGCTGTCAAACGATAGCCTGGTCTCCCGTGCAGCGGCAGGGATGTGTCCCTGACGCTGCACGAAGGGCTGGACGTACCGGGACGTCCATAGGGGTTTCTTTGTGGGCGTTTTTTGGACGTCCCGGTACGTCTATAGGGGATTGAAGGGGTTAATTTTAAATGGAAGTGTTTTCTCCATCACCTTTACTCACCATAACTGTGGTGGGTACTGCAGTGATGAAGTTTAGAGAGGCTGCACTGCATATTTGATGGCTGCCTCTGGCGCTTGTAATGAGCTGAGTGTTACCAGCAGGGCCCTCTGAGGGATTGCTGAGTTCAGCTTTTCTGGCTGGGCAATTGTAAAGCTGGACCAAGTAACTCTTTAGCCAGGCTGCATTTTCCTGGCTGGGATGATGAAAGGCTAGCAGGGCTTGAAGGAACCCATTGCACACGGCTTTCTGAATTGGATGAGCAATGAAGAAAGCTGGGGTCCTGAGCCTTCTTATTGTAAAATAAGAAGTGTAAGAAGAGATTGCAAAAAACAGGTTGGTATTGTAACCTCATGACGCCACTTCCCATTAAAGACAAAACTGCTCTCAATGAGTGGTGATCTTCCATCTCTTCCTGAGTTTTGTCTAAAGTCTGTCCTGTACAGCAGGCAAATACTTTCAAGGGATCCATGTATAAAGTGGATATAGAGGCAAAAGGTGATCATTGTTGACCTTATTTGCATGTGCCTACCCAGAATCCCCTGTGGTTGTGGCTGCACCATGAGATTTCTGAGGGAAAATCAAGCCTTCTTGCTTGTCTGGTGTCTGTAGATGAGTGATTAATAATACTTCTACTACCTCCTTAATTTTAGTGGAAGGGTTTCCCATCACTTTTACCCACCATAACTTTTGTAATGGTATTTCTTGTGCTACCCCAAGCCTCAACTAGTAAGCCAGTATCAGAGCCTCATGCTGATAAATCCTGTTAAGGACAAAACAGCCATCCATGAGTGTTGATTGCTTCTTGGTGTTTTGCATATGTCTACCCAGAATCCTTTCTGGGTGTGATGGCATCATGAGATCTCAAAGAAAAAAAATCTGCCACCTCTTCCTGAGTTTCGTCTAAAGGCTGTCTTGTACAGCAGGCAATAACTTTCAAGGGCTCCATGTATAAAGTGGGTATAGAGGCAAAAGGTGGTTATTGTTAACCTTATTTGCATGTGCCTACCCAGAATCCCTTGTGGGTGTGACGGCACCATGAGATCTCAAAGAAAAAAAATCTGCCACCTCTTCCTGAGTTTTGTCTAAAGGCTGTCTTGTACAGCAGGTAATAACTTTCAAGGGATCCATGTATAAAGTGACAAAAGGTAATAGGTGATTATTGTTGACCTTATTTGCATGTGCCTACCCAGAATCCCCTGTGGTTAGGGCAGCACCATGAGAATTCTGAGGGAAAAGCAAGCCTTTTGGCTTGTATGTACTACTATGTTATGCATCTTAAATAAGCTTATGCCTTAACGTTTAAATATGGTACTATATATATATATATATATATATATATATATATATATATATACTGTAGGTAATTCTATAAATGAAAGACAAGATGGGAGAAAGCATCTGTACTTGGATACAGAACCAGTAGAAATACAGAATGCAGAGGGTGGCTGTTTTACCCCAAGGGTAAAAAGAGTTAAACTCCTTTTGTTCTTTTCCTCTTTGGAGTAGTTCATGTAGAAAGCTATCCAGACGTAGAAGTCACTATCTTCTCAGTACCTTCTCTCTGAACGTTATTTTGAAGATATTATTATTACTAATGAGATTTTCCCAAGGTCTGGTGTTCGTATTGACCTTTGTGATCTAAAGAAATCGGATTCTTTTGATACTCGTATTGTTAATTTCCATTTTCTTGCCATAAGGATTTTTGTTACTATAAACGATTGCGATATTAATATTTTCTGTATTTTTTTTACTGGCGGAAGATTAATATTAAAACGAAAAGCTTCGGCAGTAATTTCTTGACTTATTTTTAACATTCGTAAAAAAGTATTTTTCAGGGAATGTAATACCGGACAATCCTATCATATATGGACCATGTGACCTCTTTCATTAAAGTGCCTCCTACAACGATTTTAATTTAAACGGAATATCTTATAAAGTACCAATGGTACATTGTTTTATATTGAAGCTCCATTAATGATATTCAGTGGGTATTCCGTCTAACTAATAGCAGTCCCTTAATCCAATCTTCAAAACCAAAGTCGCTTCCTATTAATTTTTTTCCCATTTTAATAGTGGGACATATTTACCGCTGTTATTAATCTCTTTGAATAAAAAAAGATATTCTAGAATGTTGTCTCTTTTATGTATATTAAAGAGATAGTAATACGAAAACATGTTTTTATTTTGTAAAGCAAATTTCATCTGGATTTCATAGAATGGTAGAATTTTACCACCCACCACAATATCAGATATTTGTAATATCCCAACACTCAACCAATTTGAAATATCCATATCATCTATATCATAACCGACAATACCTAGAGCGGAGTTCAAAAAAAAGTTTGTTATTTTATTTTGAATGTGTTCTTAAATTTAAAGTAAATAAAGCATCTTTTTATGCTTTATTATTGGATTACTAATTGTATTCTGTTTCTTTATATTTGCCCCAAATAATTGTGATAACTGGTAGGGGGCCAGGTCTATTGATTCTATACCACCCAACGAGTTATAATTACACCAGGCTAACGAGTGCATTGTCATAGTTACTTCACGTCGTTTAATTACGTCAGGGTATGATATTCCTCCTTCGTTAATACTGAGTTTACGCATACATTGTGATATTCAAGGTTTTTTTCCCTCCTAACCAAATATGATCCGAAAAATTTTTTTTAAAATTTTTCAAGTATACTAATCTTAACTCTAACAGGTATTGTTCTAAAAAGATATAATAACTTAGGTATAATGAATTAATTTATAGTATTTACTCGACCTAGCCAAGAAATTCCGTATTGTTTATCGCCTACTAATATCTTTTTCATTATTTTTGCTCCTTTATAAAATTGTAGTCTTTTAGTGAATAATTTACCAGTTCCGTTGTTTCCATAATTCCATTGTTGTTTCAGCTTAGTAATCGCTTGGTTAATTTTCTCATCGATTTTTTTATTAAGCACTTAAAAGCGTCCCGGAGGATACTTTTCACCATTATCATCGGTGGCCACAAATCTTTCGGCCCCAGTTTGAAGATTAAATTAGTTTGGGTATTTATAATACTTTCATTAAGTCTCCATTTTGTTCATAATTTATATTGATCATTATTTTTTAATTCAAGAATAACGGGAGCATGATCGGACCAGGAAATAAAACCTATATGTATCTTAATAACTTTACTTAAAAAGCTGTGAATTTATATTGTAAGTCACGGTGTAAAAATGGGATCTGATTCTTATTTATTTTTTTCATATTGGTTTGACCTTTTATTTTCTCTAAAGTTATTTTTTTCACACAAACAGTGTGTCAATCATCTCACTTTTATGTGATATATTTGATTTATCTTAATTTAAGTTTTATATGTTTTTGGTTAATATTTTGTTATTATACATTTTTCCACTCATTCCAAAAAAATGCAAACTATGACTACAAACATCAGTAGTTCTGGAGCTGTGAAGCCCACCTTTCATCTTGTCAACAATGCTAAAAAATGCTCACGATGTTTCCAAAGGGCTCCCATTAAAAAAAGATTCTAGCCACCCCTTACCCCAGGTCACCCGTGTTTAAAAAATCCTAACTTTAACCAATGCATTATTTTTTGATGCATTCAAAGAGGTGGAAAGGGGTCACAGCGTGACTATGGGGAAGAAGCCCCCTTATAGTGAATCAAAATGCACACAATCATGCCCTATCCAGTGACGCATCTCACGTACAAATATTTGCCAGGTTTTTATGTGCTAGAAAACCATACACATTTACCTATAAATTGTTTTATTATAAGGACTGTTGAATGTCCCTCCCAGACTCATAAAAGAAGAATCATATTAAAGTACTCTGACACCCCCCCTGCCCCCACAACATTTGCTGAGGCCATGAACCGAAGTTGAGAGGCAATAAGCGATGGAGATATGTGCAGCTAAACACATCTCCTTTACATGGCTCATTGTAAGCCATATAGTAACACACACACACACGCTAACACCGTACACTAACACACCGTCAGCCCTGTCATCCACCATTAAGAAATCGCCCAAACCTGATTCAACGGGAAATAAAACTCCCAGCATGGGGGTAGACAGGAGATCAAATACCTTCTTTTGCCTGAGCTATTATCCAATTTCCCGTTGTTCATCGTGGTAGTATATTAAAACGTACTCACTCAAACTCTCATCACGATAAGCCTGAACTAAGTGAATGCTCTTGACCAATAGTTTCTTTTTAACCCCACGAGGGGGTACGGATACAAAGGCTTTCTACCTAAATGTAAAAAAAAAACCATCTTGCGTAATTTGCTTTTAATTACAACGCCTGAGTGACGTGTTTGTTTTAATTGGTGACAGGGCATTATCCAAACCTCCTATACCTTTTGGAGATTTTGCAATTATAGAGCCAAGTAGGAAGGGCCAGCCCAATGCAAGCTATATAACAGAATACACGACCGACGGGGAGAAACGATTCAAGAAGAAACAACGGAAGGAAAATGAAAAGCCTGGTAACGATCTCTCTTCTCGTTCTTCTGAGCTGCCAGATCGGTAAGGAATTCTTTGCACTTTGCACGAATTGCATAAATTAGGAGAATTTGAAAAAATTGAATTTTTTTTTTAGCTGCGTTTTCATTTTATTGCATGTATTCGATTACACAATTTTAGTAAGGAGCCGCTTTGTACAACGCTTAAGCTCTGGAATGAATGCATGGCCTGCTGTGGGATCTTTGGGTCTCTTTTTTAGGGGTTTTTAGTGGATTTAACTACAACATACCCAATCAAGTTTCTTTTATTAAGGATATTGAGCGGTCAAACAGCATTATGAAATTCTATGTGTACCTTATATACCCTGTATGCCTATCGTGGATCAGCGATACAAGGCGGAGCTGGCACTGCATGTGCCGTATATACATGTTATAGTTTAATGTATGTGTGTAAAGCCTATGTGTGGTTGTAAAGCAGTGTGTATGCGCGTGGCGGTGGGCATTACGCTGTCGCTTTAATATCACTGCTCCTTTCCTCACCAGGCTATTCTCTAAGATGTTACGTTTGTGCTCAGGACAATTGCCAACAAATGACATGTCCTGATGGGCAAGTCTGTGGGAAGCTGACAGCTAATGGGGGTAAGTAACGCGGATATTGCCTTCCACCTCGTGGCTCATTTTCTGTCATAGAACCAATATAATGGTATATCTTTATATCCCTCTTGGACAGTACTGTAAAACCTCTAGGAGTGGTACAGTGGATATAAACAGACAGCTACTCCAAACCTTATGAATCAGAACATACCCTTATACTGCTAAAATATCAAATATACTTAAATATATAATTATATATATATATATATTGTATATTTAATGCAGTTTTTAGGAACCGTGCACCAATATCAAAATAATTTTGGAACTTGTCTACTAAACATGATTTTCCCCCCCACAGTAACTGGAAAATCGTGTGTCCCAGCAAATACCTGTGACAATTCAATCGACGGCGTAAAAGCCTACTGTTGTTCCACTGACCTCTGCAACTCGGCTGTGTCCGCTAGGATGTCATTTGGCACAATTATTGCTGTCCTTGTGGTCTTCTGGGTGACTAAACTGTCCTCTACGTAAAAGGCATCTCGACCAGCTCATCGACGGCCCGTTCGAGACCCGAACATGAAAATGATTAAATCCCCAGCCTGTTTCCCGTTGCTATCGGCTCTGTTCCTCTTTGGGCTATGTCCACCCGATTTTCTTTTCACTTATCTGACTCCTTGGTCAGAAAGTCTCTGGGCAATGCCTCCCCGCTATGACTATAATGTTAATTTGTGTTCTAAATAAAGCCTCTTCTGCCTATGTGTGTGTTTTGGTTTACTATCTCTCTCTCTATATATATATATATATACTGTATAAAAGGCATCTCTGTACCTGTAAAGGCAGAAACCAGCGTCGGGGTTGGGTGCGGAAAGATGAAAGATTATACAATAAGCACTTCATTGCGAATGTGGCAATTCTCTAGTTCCACCAGTGGTTTAACACGCAATACCCGAGCAAGAAGAAGAGGAGGAAAGAACAACGACCACATGCCAAAAATAGAGGACAAAACTGACTTAATATTTACTTGTGGCTAAACATGAAACAAAATAAACCGCTTGAATTGCAGAGTAGTGATCAACACCTCCCCTCGTGTGAAGGGGAAGAACAGCAAAGACGGAACTATCCTTTGAGAATTAAAAAAAAAAGGAGAATAGTGGTATCATGATGTGAAACCACGGACGCAGAAAACTGTGAATCATTACGGTAAACATAGTCAAAATCCATTCCAGGATTGTAAGCTTGCGAGCCGAGCCTCTCCACCTAATGTATCGGTTTGTCTTAGTCTGTCAATTCTTGTCGGACCCCTTGAATATATGGATTACATTAAGCGCTGCGTAAATTGTTGGCGGTATACAAATAAAAGATAATAATAATAATAATAATTCCAATAATGCATTTATTTATTATTTATGATGTCAGTGGATGTGGGGAACACCCCCATTTAAAGGGAAAAAGGGCGGCGTGTGGGGCGTGACAGGACCCCACGACCCTGAGGATTCGGGCTCTGACCCGCAGTTCCCAGGCATGCTAATAGTCTACTTGTTGTAAGCCTTGAAACTTAATTGTTATAATTACAGCTTTTTGTATTTACTAAAACTTCATATACCGCAGGAAAAAATATGCAGACTAGATAAGCAAAAATGTTCTTATCCGAGTCAAATTTCTGTTTCTATTACTTGTGATTTTTGTTTTTCCATTAAGGTGCGTTTCTAATACACTCATTACATTGTTTATTTTAATTTGTTAACACAGTTTATTTAATACACAGAACCATAAAGTTTGGGAAACGTGACAGATCCACTCTTAGGTTTTAAACCTCTGGTTCAGCGGCTGCTATAACTCAAACGGCGGGCTGAGATTCATGAGAGTTGTCGTCTAAATTAGAGAAAGAACAAAGCTGACTAAAGTTAGGAAAACCGAACTAGCTTTTCTTGCAGTAAACTGATTTGTGACATAACCCTTTATGATTTCCTGTGGTTTGAAAGGCTTTCGTAATTAACCAGGTTCAATTTGGATTAGGTGGTTGAATCAGCCTTTACCGATTTAACCCTTTCGGTGCCAGCCACAAATGTGATAATGTACCCCGGAAGCCAACCACATATCTCATATGCAGTGGCGCTGCAGCGTCATCTCATTGCTCACATCGCGGGGGTCCCACTAGAGATGTCAAATGTCCGGACATGTTTGAAGCCATGGGGAAAAAAAAAAGTTGTTTTGTTTTTTTCTACAGAAAAAATTGAAAAATTTTCAGATAAATTAAAAAATAGTAATTTAAACAAATTTTAAATTATTTTGTCTACACTGGGAACATGAAATGCAGTGATATAAAGTACTAAGTACAGCTTTGTAAATATTCAGTAAATAATAATTTAATATTGCGTTTTAAACTTTTAATATTAAAAAAATAATAATAATAAAAAAAAAATCGGCCTCTAATCCTCCTCCATGGATTGGATGGGGAGAGCGATCACAATCGCCCAATCAGATTTGCTCTTTAGCACCAATTACAAATGAAAAAGTGCAGTAACTGGCATTACTTGTGCATCTTTTAATAAAGGTCTTCATGTAATAAAGTTTGAATTCTATGTCATAAACATATTACCCTATTTGCTCGATTATAAGACAAGGTTTTTTCCAGAGCAAATGCTCTGAAAAATACCCCTCGTTTTATAATCAGGGTCGTCTTATAATCAGACATCAACTAGGTCTGGCTATGAGACTAAGATCCAGATCCCCCACAGCGATACAGGGGACCTGGATCCCTCCTGTCCCCCCCCCCACTTACCGGTACTTCTGAGTCCCCGGTGCGTAGTCCGTGCAGCGTGTAGAGCTCTGCGCGATTCGCGTAGACAACTTCCACTGCAGCCGGGAGGAGGTGCGGTTAGCGGCGGGGGTTGTCTGCGTCCATCCAGCAGACCTTCCTCGACTGTCAGAGATCAGAGTTCCCCGTGATCTCTGACAGGCGGGGAAGGTCTGCGCGATGGACGCAGACAACCCCCGCCGCTAACCGGCGGGGGTTGTCTGCGGATTAAAGGGTTGTATAATTGTAAAAAAAGATAAACATTTTTTTTTCCATTTATTTCAGGGGAAAATGGCTTTGGAAAAAAAGCATTTTTTTCAAAATTTGTTTTTTTCCCCAGACCTTCCCATCTTTGGTCCCAACAGAAGTCTCGCGAATTTCGCAGTTCGCGCAGGACCCCTATTAACCCCTTAATGACAAAGCCCGTACATGTACGGGCTCAAAATGCATTGTTTTCAATGGGTTTAGGGACCGCCCATTGTCCTTAAGGGGTTAAAAAGGAAAGAGGCAGGTTTAATATTAAAGGCTCGATTTGCCTTTTCTACCATGATAACAGACACTGTACCATGCTGGTATTATAAAAGTGCCAACTCGCTGCCAGCTGGCCTCTTACACCTATGGGTTGAGTCATTTATAAGATGCGATTTCCTTGTGTACACATTTTGACTTAACAAGAACCATAAAAATATAAACAGATTTTTTATCCGCTGAGTTTAACAATCAAGATTCTTTGGCAGATATGCGGACTACATTGGGTTGGGCATTATATATATATATATATATATATATATATACACACTTGCTGCTGTCTAGGAACTATGGCTGCAAACTGTTCTGAATTTGCTGAAATAGTCCTGACAACAGGATATACCAGCAAACATCGTGTTAGTTGTGACTACTGGCAGCTTAGTATATACAATGTCCAATGTTCTCTAAAATGCAAATCGTTTGTGCCTGCAAGTACCCGTGACTTAAAATTTAGCTACCGGTAGTTTTGGACAAGGGCATGCGAGTTCTATCAAAATGCTGGACCACAAGGGCATGCAAATTGTGATTGGAAAAAAAAAAACAACTTTATTACTCGTTGTGGTGTCCATCACGGCCTCGGCCCTCTGCCTTTTCACTCCCATGTCCTAACGGGAAGCAAGGAAGTATAGCAAAGGGGTTCTGGCGGTGTCGATGGGAGGGGTGCAGCCAGTGGCCCCAGCGCTCTCTTTATTGTTTCTGTTGGGGGAGTGTTCAAGGGGCGGAGCTAGCAGCATTATGCAGGATGTCAAGCCCTATAAAGCAGCGTACCCCTACCTCTCTGCTTCTTGCCATTATTAGCTGTTTACAGCTGCCTGCTGGGGCCCTTGGATTGTGTACCCGTTTATTCAATGTTTACATTCCCAATTACCCAATTATTCAAATCTGAAAACTCCCTAAACTAAGTTAAGAAGGTGAATTGAGTGTACTTCTGGACCCCTCACTGGACCACGGGGAACATTTTCCAAATTTCCCTCCACAGATTATATCCATAATTGGTTCTATGGTGTCTTTTAATTCTAGTGTCTGGGACTCCACACATTCACCCTGAGCATGTAATTTAAACTCTTGAATATACGCTTATATACACACAAAAAAATAAATTATCCTTTATGTATCTCACACAAAATGAAGAGATATTCATTTCAGGTGATACCCCAGTATGGATAACCCTACATTTACTCCATGATGGAGTTATCCATACATACTTAATAGGGAAATTGTGTGGACGACAACTTAGAACATATAGTAAATGATCGTTGGAGACACGCTAAGAATGAAAACGACGCAAGTTCTACAGTGGAGAAATAAATCGGGGAGACTGTTGGTGACTTCTACAGAAGTACAGAACTTGTGGACTGCCTTCAAACCCTGCCCCAGGCACTTCCTTATAATTTCAACCCCGGTATACAACTTTTAAGGAAGGCTGGATTGAAAAATGTCGCTAGTTTAACCTGGCCCTAACGGACTCCTAGCTAAACATTAACCTTTTATATCTTAATTGATGATATCACTATTCAAACACTGGCAACAGCCAGGTTTTATTACCCAAACCAAACCCAGGCCTTCAGGTGGTACATTGCCCAATTACACTCTTGATGACTAAGAGGAAGCACTACTAGCCTGGCGTTGGCTGAGTCTACCCCGCTACCTTTTTTTGTGAAACATAGAAAGTGACGGCAGATAAAAAACATTCGGCTCGTCCAGTCTGCCCAACCTCTGAATCCTTTCCTTAGCCGCTGGCCTTGTCCTATATCTAGCTTCGCTGTATTAACATTGAAGGCATTGAAGCAAGCATGGGATGTGGGTTTGTGAATTTGTGTTACAATTGCCAACTACCAATTTTGTGGAACTACTCCTGTCAAAAGAAAAGAGAGCACGGACATTCTGACTAAGGGGGGAAAGGTAAAGGGGTAACTATATACCCCCTAGATTGGTTTTATTCCCGTTTTAATTGGCTCACTTATGATTTAAATTCCGCTGCTTTTGATCAGCTTGGCCAAGCTGTAACAACTGATTCACGGAGTACAAGAAAGTGAGTTATGCCTTCCTAATCGGAGATTCAACCGCAACCTTTACGGCAACCAACAAATAACAATAATTAGGGATGCACCGAAATATCGGTGGCCAAAACGTATTGCCGAAAAATGGCATTATCAGCCAAATGCTGAAATAAACAAAAATGCTGAAAATAATCCCACCTAGGAGCAGGGGGGGGGAGGAGGAATGAGGGAATGAATGAGTATATGAATGAAGGAATTAATGGTTGTGAATGAGTAAATGAATAAATATGTGTGCGATAGCATGGATGTTTAAGGGGGGGGCATGTCACAGGGAGGCTTTAAATGATGTGCAAACCCGATCCTGCAGGGCAGCATTTTATCTGTGCTGGCAGCATCAATACACAAGTGGGGCAGCTAGCCAGGTTTCAGCATGTATTGGCTGCTTGTGCATGATAGGAGTGTGATTGCTATATTGAATATATACGATTGCTAACAGCAATCACACTCCTAAAATGCCCAGGCATGCCCAGATTCCAGCATGTACTGGCTGACTTGGCATGATAGGAATGCTGTTAGCAATCATATATGCTGTATATTAATATTATATATATAAAATATTTTCATATAAATAGTGTCAACTTTTTAAAGCAGCGGGGGGGGGTCATTTTCGGTTTCTGTTTTGGCCAAGTGCATCCTGAATTGTCGGTTTCGGTCCCGAATTTTCTGTGCATCCCTAACATTAATGTTAAATATGTTTTTTTTCTTTCGTCGTAGCTGTATTGCCTTAAATACTGGTATAAAAGGTATAAACTGTGGCAATAAGGAAACAAAAAACAAAAATACATGGATGCTCATATCATAAAATTCACAATGATTAATGAAAAATAACATATCCAAAGGAAGGGTTCGTTAATCAGTCAACAAATGTAAAAATTAAGCAAATTTAAAATTTCAAGGATTTCCTCATGAATGAAGAGTCAGTTAGAACGTCGGCTGATATAACACTTTGCCCTTCCGTTTAGAATGTTCTCACTCCGTGAATCTCCATATATGGTGAACAGAGACAGATAACAATGACCGCCGTGTGATTTGGAAATGCAGAACATAACAAAGTTGGACCCAATCACCAACAGTAACCTTTTTTCATTTTATGTGTTGTAGAAATAATAAAACAAAACTAAAAAGTTTGACACAATGCACGTCAAGGTGTTACTAACCGGACCCGAATGGCCATCTGGTGAGGGCCACTTACTTTGCTGCCACTCAACTGGCTTACCCGGCACTTCATTGAGTGGCCACAGGGTGGACACAAGCTGCGACGCGCTGCGCGAGTTCCAGTAATGCAGGGGCGTCCAACGTGCGGCCCTCCAGCTGCTGGCCTGTCTGGTGTCTGTAGATGAGTGATTAATAATGCTTCTACATACCCCTAAATTTTAGTGGAAGGGTTTTCCATCACCTTTACCCACCATAACTTATGTAATGGTATTTCTTGGTTACCCCAAGCCTCAACTAGTAAGCCAGTATCACAACCTCCTGCTGATAAGTTCCATGAAGGATGAAATTGCTGTTCATTGCTTTTTGGCCTTTTGGCTAAGATCAAGTGTGGTTCCCCTTGTGGTAGGTGGGAAATACACTGATCCTCAAGGCTGGGAAAGCAATGGAGCCTGAGGTGCTGATTTGCCCCGGCAGAAATGCTGGAGTCACCGCGTGTGGTATTGCACGCCGATGCACATGGTGAGCGCACGTTCTCACTGGCGGCCTTCCAGCACTACCTTTTCCCCTCGTACCATCGGGTCTTGGGGTTAAGATGATCTATTTTTGAACCTGGCAGGCCAGCAATGGTCTATCCCTAAATTATTTTTCTTCATTTATACATCACTTCGTTTCCACGAGTGCCTATTAATTTTCCCCTTATCTGATTTGCGGCTTTTTGAATTCCTGGCGCAAGCCCTCACTATGTTTTGGCACACGTTTTTGACACTGTTTTCTTTTTAGAGGCAGTGAAGCCTTTCGGCCCCTTCCTCTCTTCAAAGAAGGCCCTTCGGGGTAAGACTCAAGATCCGACCCTCCCATGTTGGCCTGATTTCTCGTTACTGAACACAGCAAGGGAACTACGCATTTTTTTGATTACGATTTGGTGCTTTTGTTTTTGGACACAGCCCTGCAGTTGCAGCTTGATTCAGCTGGTAGAGGTATAGTGGAGCCTTATGGCCCCTTACCTCTTCCATAAAGGGGTCTTACCCTTTGGGGTTTTTACCTTAAGTTAAGGGGGTCTTACCTTTCGGGGTTCGAGGGAAGGAATTCAGTCTGGTACATCCCTTTGGGGAGAACCAGAAGTAGTTTTTCAGGCTTCTGCAGCCTTAAAGCACAGAATGCAGCACAGAGAGGAGCATGTACCCCGGGCTCCCAAAATGAAAAATAAATAGAAAAACAAAAATAAATAAATAAAAAGCTGTCCATGAGTGGTGATCTGGCTATTGCACCTCTTCCCGAGTTTTGTCTAAAGTCTGTCCTGTACAGCGGGCGATTACTTTCAAGGGATCCATGTATAAAGTGGATATAGAGACAAAAGGTGATTATTGTTGACCTTATTTGCATGCGCCTACCCAGAATCCCTTGTGGTTGTGGCAGCACCATGAGATTTCTGGCTTGTCTGGTGTCTGTAGAAGAGTGTTTAATAATGCTTCTACTACCCCCTAAATTTTAGTGTAAGAATATAAACTTTGTATCATCAAAAGAACCTAAATGGATTTTCGATGCAGCCAGGGGCGCCATCTAAGGGTAGTAACATGTCATTGCTCTGCCCTGGTCCTAAAGGAATAGCCTTCTGGCAGGGAAGGAGTAGACAATTTTGTGGATCCTCAAGCACCACCAGCATACCCTTTTAGCTGGTTTTACATGTTACGGGTCCCCCAAAAGATAATAGCACTAACCAAGTTGTCTCTCAAAGAATATTCGGGCTTTAATTCTATTTATTACAGATCATGGTCAGTATGGTCTACCCCCTCTCACACACTATTCACTATTGCAACGACAAACAATTCATGCAGTGCCAGCCTCACACGTTATTACACTATGGCATGTACACGCAGCACATGAAGTACAAGCCTAGCAACATGCATTATTACCATATGACATGCATTATTACCATATGCGCACACAGGGCAAGCTGTGCCAGTTTCACACACCTTAAAGTAGTGCATGTTTGCTCTCTTGCACACCTTAGTCAGTGTGTGTATATGTATAGTGTTGGATAGTGTGTGTATATGTATAGTGTTGGATAGTGTGTGTATATGTATAGTGTTGGATAGTGTTTGTGTATATGTATAGTGTTGGATATGTGTGTGTATAGTATAGTGTTGGATAGTGTGTGTATATGTAGTATAGTGTGTGTATATCTATGTGTTTGGATAGTGTGTGTGTATATGTATAGTGTTGGATAGTGTGTGCAGGTGTATAATTGTGGTTTTAGCCTGCATATGGTGTTGTGGTTGTTACTGTATGGCATTAGTGTGAGCGTGTACGTCAGCATATAGTGTTAGCGTGTGCCTTAGTGTGCGGTGTTAGCACACGTGTACATGAGTGCTAGCATATGTGTGTTACTGTACGGTGTTAGCATGTGAGTGTGTGTCAGCTTTTGGTGTGAAGGGTGAGTGGTGTCTGAGGATTGGAGAGGAGGGGCAGAAGAAACAATGTATGTGGTGTGAATGTGTGTTAGTTATTTGGAAGCGCTGAAAAATACCGCTCCCGGGGGCCACTAATCCTAGGCTCGCCCATACTCTCATAAAGTGTGTTCATGAAGGATCATAAGGCAGGGCGATGGGTGGAACATGAGCGGAGCAATATGATTTAATACTGGCCACTAAGATTTCTGGGATTTGTCGGGCCCTGCGTTAGAGGCTTAGATGGAATGTAAGGAAGCTTTACTTTACTGAAAGGGTGGTAGATAAATGGAACAGCACCCCATCATAAGTGGTAGAGGTAGTATCTGAACTCCATTTTTTTTAATTTCTTTTTAATTTCCGTATGCCCAGAACTGTCTCTCAAAGAACATTTGGGCTTTAGTTATTTTTGTTACAGGTTATGGTCAGTGTGGTCAACCCTCCAACACTCCTTCTTCACTATGTGAACAGACATAATAAACATACAAATATCTTTATAAGCTAATGTTCTCAATAAACTTGGTTCTACTGCTCCCATAAACCAATGTAATCTCTGAACCTAAAGCAGGGGACGGCCGGCACCATCTGGCTTGGGGGGCAAGTAAAGCCACACACACACCACACTTACTCATACTCAACACTTACTTACCTAGTTGCCCCCTGGCCAGCCTATCCCTTACATAAAGAAAATGCCACATAGTACCACTACCACATCTCAGTTTACTTAGGCAGATATAAGGGTAGTAAGAGTAAAATTTAGACAGACCAAGTTCAACCATTATTTTTTTTAATTACCGTGATTGCATGCAATAAATGACAAATCAATGTGTAGTTAAAATACTCCCTCTTTTTACTGACACACTTAGATCTTGTGTCATAGAGAGAAATACTCTGACCCTGAAAACAAAGTACGGTAATAAAAGAATAAAGCAATAAACCCATTTTTTTCCATTCCCACATCCTCTATTGCATTTTAAACAGTTAACAAAGCGTTAAGTCTCAAAATTAAGCCCTATCTCTCTTTTTAAAAAAAAACATTTTGTTACCCCGACTCCTGCACAACCTTTACTTACATAAATGTGCGTAGAAATGAAGGGTGCCTTTAAAATGGGACAGATAACCAGATATCTGGTGGTCATTTGCACTACAAAGGGTTTGGAACAAAAGCTCTAACAGAGATGGGATACCCCAGGGGGTCAGACACCCGAAGCAGAAGATGTGTCATAGCATAGCTGTGTGTATTCTGACATAGACTCTCTATCCCCTTCATAACCCGGGTCATACAGGAAATCTCTGGAAAGAGGGGTCGGGTGAACCACTTTCTGGGAGGTACAATGAATTCTGGAATTACTAGTCAGGGGCTGCAATAAAGAGTCTAAGAAAAGAGAGCGCAGCGAACAGACGAGTTCCGGGTCAGGAGACACAGAACGGAGCCGCGCAAGATGGGGCCTGGGAGAAGCCTGTGAGCTGAGAGAGGTTCCCAAGAATGTGCTTCAGTATCCCTTTGGTTTTGTTTTATTATCAAATGTTTTATAACCTGTAATAGTGACCTAATTCAATATGAATATCCATTTTTCAATAGGCTGGCATTTATTTGTCACACATTCCCTAAAAGAATAACACTGTAAGAGTTGCAGTGAGCGGCAGCGTGTACGTGTGCGTTTGAGTGAGTGGCAGTGTGTACGTGTGCGTTTGAGTGGGTGGCAGCGTGCGTATGAGTGAGTGGCAGTGTGTGTACGTGTGCGTTTGAGTGAGTGGCAGCGTGCGTATGAGTGAGTGTCCAAAACAGTGGTTTTTATTTAATTCCCAATAGGGTTTTTTTTATATTCAGGCCTTCATTTTTTTTCTTTCATTAAGATCCAAACTTTTGGGGTCTTCTTATAATCAGGCAAATTACAGGTACGTTAACCACTTTGTGACAACTGACGTGCCAGACATGTCACAGAAAAACATGCAGTTAACGACAACTGGCATGCCTGGCACCTCATGGGGTTCAAGGAGCTTAGAAAGCGATCAACAACCTCTTTCTTCGCTCAGCCGGTGTTGCTGCAACGCCTCTATAGAGCAACGGCTTTCGAATATGGCGGCGCTCTGCTGCAGTAATGAGCTCAGGAAGCAATAAACGATGGCTCAGCCGGTGTTGGTGGAACGCTTCGATATCAAAAAGATAGGGAAAGATCAAACGTCACAGGCGCTCAAAGTAAACATCTTATAATTTAGCAAATCATTTATATCTAAGTAGGAGGAGCCAGTCTAATCTGCGCTATTTAATAGAGGGGGCACGACAAAAAAATATTAAAGGTGACCTACAATCCGAGAAAGAAAAGAAAGAAAATGAAGAGCCTCATAACAATCGCTTTTCTCGTTCTCCTGAGCTGCCAGATCGGTAAGAGAAATGCCATCTGTACGGTACATGCGCGACATCAGAAACATAGATTTCAGGAATTATTTGCACTGCCTGGGAATTCTATAGAATAGTCGACTTTGTGTGGAAAAAAGTATATTTGTATACTTTTATTAATCAAATTCAAGTAATTGGCAGAGAAATACGAAAAGCAAAAAAAACCGCTAACACTCCTGAGCCTGAGAAAGTGTAAAATCCACGTCTGTAGGATGTATAGTAATGAAGCATCTAGAAACCTTTTGAGTTCTGTGGCTTTTGTTTAATTTCATGTTTCAAAGTTTTAATGGGATCCTGATTTTGCAACCAATATCTGGCACGGCCAATGGATTTAACTTTACACAAAGTAAAGAACACAATACAAGGAATATGCTGCAGACAAGTAACATAATGACGGTCTGCTACATTTGTGACTTACATGTCATGGTTCATATGAGAATGGCTGGCACTACCTGTTCTATGTTCTATGTGTATGATGGAGGGGATGTCTCACCTGTTGATGTAAAGCAAAGTGTGTGTTGGGAGGTGGGCTTTGCTCTGCTGAATTGTGAATTACCGCTCCTTCATCTACCAGGTATTTCTCTAAAATGCTATGTCGGCGTTAAGAATCAGGTTATCGAATTCACATGTAATGCTGGAGAAGTCTGCGGAAAAATAAAATTTAATGGGGGTAAGTAACACTGAAGGTAATGCACCGTCCACCTTGTTTCTCATCTTCTTCCCTGTCGATAATATATCCGTATATAAATCCCCACAGGCGACTGTCACACACATATTGTTATACAGCTGGAACTTCCAGTATATATATAAATACTGTATAAAGTGGATATAGAGGCAAAGGTGATCATTGTTAACCTTATTTGCATGCGCCTACCCAGAATCCCCTGTGGTTGTGAAAGCACCATGAGATTTCTGAGGGAAAAACAAGCCTTTTGGCTTATCTGGTGTCTGTAGATGAGTGTTTAATAATACTGCTACTACCCCTTAAATTTAAATGGAAGTGTTTACATCACCTTCTACCCACCATAACTTATGTAATGGTATAAATACTGTATATATACGACATAGTTAGGTCTATGGGACGCAGCCTTTAGTAGTTCTAGATCAATAAACTGTCATTTATAGTTTCTTTTCCTTTGCAGAGGCTGTAAAATCGTGTGCCCCACAAATTACCTGTGATGTTGCAGTCGGTGGTGAAAAAATGTACTGTTGTAATACCGATCTGTGTAACTCGGCTGTGTCCACCAGGATGTCGTTTGCCACAATTATTGCTGTCCTTGTGGTCTTCTGGGTGACTAAACTGTCCTCTACATGAAGAGCGTCTCCACCGGATCAACGGAGGTTCATCTGAAGAGGAAAACAATTAAACGTCGAGCCCTTTTCCCTATCACGCCAGCTCTTTGTTATTTTCCCCTCCGAGGCAATATCCACCCGATCTTCATATATCTCGCGCTGCTAATCTATGTGTAATAAATAAAGAGCTTGTCAATGCAGAGCTAGAGTGCAAACATCAATGCAGAGAAATAAAATCGCATTTAATCCCTTTGTTTCTGAAATTTGTGTTGAAAGATTTAATTCACAATAGATAAAATTAATTAACAGAATATATGAATTGTGCGGCAACAATGTTGGATGCTACACTTTCTTGTCCAATATATGAGTGCTGTTTGTGTTTTTATATTCATGTATAATAAAGTAATATATTTTATAATAAAAGGGCTTGTTTGGAACTCATTTTCTCTCAGTATACAAAATATATATCGTTGGGGTTTTTTTAGCACAAGAAGGGCTTTCTTTAGATAACATTATTTTGATAATATTGTGTATTATTTAAAAAAAAAAATTTACAAAAAACAAAGTGACCTTTACTCATCTACAGAAGTTAGTGAAAAAACTAATAAATATATTCTAATACCTGTCCTGAGTTTAGAAATACCCAATGTTTTCATTTATTTTCGTTGTGGAAGTTATAGGGTAATAAGTACAAGTAGCCTAGTGCTATTTCAAAAGTTGTTTTTTTTTTCAAAATCATTTTTCAGTAAATTTTTGAAAAAAATGTGAGGTATTTCTGTAATGGGGAGATTCAGCAAAATAAGTTTGGCTGTATTTTTCAGCCGTAACACATAACCTGCGCAGAAAATCCTAATCGACGCAGACGTACATATTTGCTACGGCTAACTTTGTCGCCAAAAGGCTACATGACAAGTGTCCAGGAGCCTCATACCTTGGGTTGTCAGCTTTACAGAATTGTCTGCTTTTGTGGGTATTTTTTGGTGTCTTTCTTCAAAATCCCAGCATATTAAATGTAAAAAACACATCAATTTTTAATCAGCAATGCACACCATATAATACGCACCCTATAACTGCTGGGAAAGTATGGAAATTCTATTCAACAACGGTATTTCCAAAATCAGGACACCAGAATTGTTTAATTTGAGGGCATTTTGTGAGAATTGAAATAAAAAAAATATCTGGAGAATGTGGTGTTTTTTTCTATTGTTTTTATTAAATTACTCATTATTAACCATTCGAATAAACACTGGAGAGGAAAGGGGAATAATGGCTGAAATGACATACGGCAGAAATGCCAAAATAGCTCCGGTATTTAGGGTTCGAAAAAAGCCTGGTAATGAAGGGGTTAAAGTACTCGCAGAAGGTTAGGCTTACTTCCAGAGTACTTTATTATGAATTATTCAGGGACAGTAAACTGTATAAGGTAAAAGAATAACGACAAATGTAGAGGTGTTGGTATCAGATCCACCGTGGAAAGGTTTTTTACATAAATGTCTATGCCACAAGCACAACATCCAACCATCCTGTTTTCTGTGGGATAGTCCCGATTTGTCCTTTTGCAGGCACTTAGGGCCCTTAAGGAGATCTGAGGATCTAACCTGACCGAGGTCAGGGCTATTTTAGCAGAGACCTCAAGCAAAGCTCCCACCGGACCTCTTTGCTGCGCACTGAAACTGCTATGACATCATATTCTGCTTTAATGAGTCGACAACGGGTAAGGCAAGCACCCCACCTCTAGCCATATAAATAAATAAATTAAAGGTCAATGTTCTCAGTTACAAAATAAGGTTTAATTCATAGAGTACACTGCGTAGAAAGCAATAGAACAGACCAAAAGCTCAGCACAAACCCAGCACATACACAACACAAATGCTATTTAAACACAGAGATATTACAGATTCCATTAGGCCATAGGCAGTGGCCTATGTAACCCTAACATGCCTGTATCATTTATCATGGAGCTAAATCCGCAGGACTGCATTACTTTAACCCCACTGTCACGCTCCTGCAATTTATAACCCTCTTTGGTCTCCATAAGGCTAGGTTTCCACTTGGGTTTTTGTCCTGCGTTTTTTTCTTGATGAAAAACGCCAGGAAAAAAGCCAAGAAAACTGCCACTGCATTTTCCTGCGTTTTGGCGTTTTTTATGGAGTTTTTTTCTGGCGTTTTAGCCTTTCTGTGGAAATTGCTTTTTTTGACCTTAGGCAGTTTTTCCAGCCTTTACAAGTTAGATGTTTCACCCAGCTAAAAGGGATTAGGGTAAATAGCAAGTATCTGCCCTCTCCTGATGTCATTTACTTGGTAGAGTTCTACTTAAACGCCCGGCGGACCCTTTTGTCTCTTTTCTGTGGTTTGTAAGGCATGCTTTATTCCGAATGTCTGCTCCTCTAGGAAGATTTGCCCCAAATGATGGTGCAAATTGTTTGCTGTTGCTTTTGGCACGCAGGATCCAGTTGATGCGTCGTGTATGTTTGTTTGTAATGGCATGTTTGTTTCAAATGGTGTAAAATTCAATATGAACTTTGTTTTGTGTGAAACTGTTTGGTTCCAGCCTATTTCTCATAGGACACACAGATACTGGGTCCATCCTCTGCATTGTAACTGTGGGAAAAACGCCATAAAAACGCCAAGGCATAAAACCCACTTGGCTTTTT
>VKOC01018370.1:0-75839 GCA_009364415.1 Spea multiplicata
CTTCAGTGCTGTGCGCCGGGATCAGACCAAACCCCGGCGCACAGCAGCTGTTGCCGCGGGGATCACAAAGGAGCGGTATCGGAGGTCTGTTAAAGACCTCCGTTACCGCTCCCTTGCGAGCCTGCTCCTCCAGCGGCGGACATTACTGTCCGTCTCTGGAGGGGTGCCGGGTGCCGCAAGTTGGCGGACCCCGCGGCGGCGCCCCCTGGAGTGTGGCGCCCTGTGCAGTCGCACAGGTCGCACACCCCAAAGGCCGGCCCTGATTCAGCCATCCACCTCTCCTGCCGGTGTTAGCATTCTCTTTGTCGGAAAAAAAAAGCTGGGGGAGGGGTTTGCGCTTCCTGTATAGATTACAGAGAACTCAATAAAATAACTGTAAAAAACGGCACCCCCTACCTCTTATTCCTGAACTGATGGATTGCTTGAAAGCTGCACATATCTATTCTAAATTGGAGTTGCATGACATGTTGGACATATTTGTTGTAATCTAACTATAGGACAACAAGGGAATACTTTCATCTGGACATTTTCTCGTGAGTCTATTAGATGAAGTAAAAAATGTGTTTTACCAAAAATCTACCATGCCAGAGGGGGCTGATGCAATCACATGGACTTTATTATAAGGTGTAACCTTGTATACATACCTGATGCTCTTCGATTCAAGATTCTACATGACCTACATACAACTTGTCATGTGGATGTCAGAAAGAGCCTAAATCCATCTTTCTGATGTTACCACTTATGTAAAGGCATGTGACACTTGTGTCTGTAACAAAACCCTACATCAAAAACCGTTGGGCTCCCTTTAACCCCTACCCTTACCATTGCACCCTTAGGAGGAGGTCTCACAATACATTTGGCAAGGCAAGCCCTCTCTTTTGCTTTCCATTGACAGACTACTATGTAGGTGACAAGGTTATCCACAACTAATCTTCAACTTTCCCCGCAAAAAACTTGGTCCTAAATACATTAGTCTCTATATGGTGGAGGAGACTGTAAATGTGCCATCCTCCAGCCATTCTGTGTTTCATGTATCGCTACTCAAGGCATGGAAAGCTCCTGCTACACCACATACTCCTCCACCTGACCCTTTTCTAGTAGATGGATAAGAAGAATATTATATATATATTAGAAATAATACACTATCGAACTAGACAAGGCCATATGGAATATTTGGGTCATTAGAAGGGGTATGGTCCTGAGGGATGTTCAACACATTGTAATGCTCCTGCTTGTGTCCTGAGGTCTCTCCTGGTGAGGGGGCTTTGTTGCGACCACCACTGGATCTTACCTCCCAGTTCCTCTGCAGCACAGTAAGTGTACGTGCCCTGCACATGTACCAACTATAAGTATGGCGTGTGCACAAAATGGGGTATCTGTGCCTTAAGGAATAAAAAAGAGGGCATATGGACGTGTAAAACTTCATAACCCTAAAAAATTGCATTCAGCAAATTCATTATTGCTTGGTTATACCAGTTCCCCAGTGGTAGTGAATTGTCGCCTACTGTTCCCTTTTATCAATACCCTGATTCTAGTCCGCTTAGTATTTGCTTGCCTATGGTTTTTGACAATTGGATTGTCTCCTGACCTCTCTATCTGCCACCTGCATCGACCTGTGCCTGTTTAAAGTTTTCAATATTTTTGCCCCTGCCCATGACCTCTGGACGTCTGACCATTCTTTTTTCTAAACCCTTTTACCACGTCCTGGTGTTCTGGCCTTTGTGCTCCTGTTCCTGCCACTTCCAAAATAACTGCTCTGACACAGACATGCTGAGGGAGAGTATGAAAGGGAAATAATTCTGGGTACAGAGATGAAGGGAGGTGATTTTGGTGCAATCCAGAGTGAATATGATAAAGGATGGAAATAATGGTGGGGTATATGATGATGATTATGATGGTGGTGGGAGATATGTATGTGCTGGTTGAGGGGATATGACTTTTATGAATTATGATGGGTGATGATGGTCAGGGGCAGTTCTACACTTACGCATACATACATAGATACACACACATAATCTAACACTTTATACATACAATTATACACACAGCCGCTCAATGCCATACACTTACACATAATGACATGCATGCAGACACATCCTTTCTAGGCACTTTTGTGTACAATTACACATACATACATTTTTTATTATTATATTGTAGATCTTGCTAGGATATTTATTAAAATGATTCATAATTTTATATACCCATAATTCAGAGTTTGCAGTGATATTTAGTTGATCTCTGTTTCCATGTAGTCCTAATTTGATCTATACATGCAATGCGAGCTTTGCATCTCATATTCAGTTGATCTTTAGGTTTCAATGTGGTTCTCATTTGACCTATATACACATTAGGCATTAGGCATTCCTACTTTATGACTTTGCAAAATGATTTTCATATTTTGACCTGTAAACCTGTAATAAAGCCTAACAAATATTTTAAAAATTACAGGATTATTAGGACTGTTATAAAATTAATTATTGGTTAACAGATGTTTTGCACATGTTTACATCTAAAGAATTATTTGCAGACTGTTTATCAAGTCATTTGTCATATTTCCAGCTAACAATTTTTGTAGATCTATGTAACAGCTTCCGGCATGAACGCACAGAACACAATTGCTCTGTTTTTGGATCACATAGTATATTCTTTATCAAAACATCAACAATAAAGTAAAAACGTTGGAGTCTGTATTTTTGTTTTCTTGAAGCACACACTGATAGCACTTTTGGTTGACATTAGTATAGTGATTTATATTAGCATTAAGATGCTGAGGTGAGTGTAGGGTTTTGTGTTTGTTTTTTTCTCGAGTCTCAGGGTGAGCCATTTCTGAAAGTTCCCAGGATGCTTATTTATTACTAATTTGTTCTTCAAATATACTTTATAAATGGTTTGTCCATATTCTAAACAAAAAAAATGAATCAGGACGCCACACATGTGCTATATGCACATTAATGGCACCAATGAAATATGGGGCTTCTGTTCAGTTATTTCCAGGGCTGTTTTTTATTCCTAGTCTGGCCCTGACAAGTTGTACCATAAAACAGGTTTGATTTTGTTACTTCGCTTGATACCTAGAAACTGGCAAGGTACAGGCAAACATTCTGGATGTTCGACCTATCTACAAATTTCTAGATGTGAAGCATTTATTTATGTGTTCTTTATAAATTATGCATTTCTACCTAAGAAGCTAGCTAAGGATCTAAGGGTGAAAATAAACAAAAAACAGACAAATCAAAATAAAATATGTAAATGCATGAAAGTAATACATTTTTAGTAAAAATTATTATGCATATCATATAAAAATCAAGTAAATTAATATTACTATAATATAAGGTTTTAATTGTGTTTGCAGTTTTGGCCTAACCCTGTGCCTTTTAATTTAAAAAACAGACTGCGTGTTGGGGAGGAATGCTCCACATTGGAACTTTTAATTTATTTAATGTGCTTATTTTGTTAGGTTCATTTTTTTGTGCTCTTTGCTTCATATATTTTTCCAATGTGTCATTTTTCAACATGTCAATAAGAATCCTGATATACTGAGGCAAAAAAGTGGTGGTACCTTTTGTATCTCATACTTGAAATCCAAATTTATGTTGTTTGTTTATGGGTTGAGCCATATTGTTGAATGGTTAAAATAGGACTGTATCAGATATGGATCACGTTTTCCGTGACATGTTAAGCAGCATAACATTTTGAACTGCAGGCAGATTATTTCTCACAAGGAGGAATGGAACGTTTTAGAGACACATAAAAAGAACAAAATTCAGTGCAGATAATTCTTTCAAGATGTTAATCTGGGTTACTTAACACTAATTATGTCTTTTCGTACTATAATAGTGAAATAGGAGCAAGTAATGTCTAAACATATAGGTTCAAATCAATTTTGTGTCTGTCCATTTTGAAAAAGTGCTTATTATTTTTTTGTGGATATAAATTAAAATAACTAAATGATACAATGAATAAGTTACTGTTGCACAATATGCCATGTTATTTACTGCATTATGGTGATGGTTTCTAATATGCAGCAATAGTCAAAATAGGTGAACGGAATCAAAAATCACAACTCTCACTTCCACTCCACTGTCAAAGTCTTACAACCAAAACATCGTGGGGTGTCATGGATCTTCACTCGTAATCACTGTAATTGGGTAGCAGTTTATTTTTTCTTTTGATTTTAGATTTTCTGCCTTCTTGTTTGTAATATAAAATGATGATATTTTTTTGATAAAATAATTTTATTTTAATTTGAGTATAATGTATCTTCCTATTGAATATTGCTGTATAATAAAACATTATCTGTAAGATTTTCTTGCAAGACTGATTTATGGGACACAATTATCCCATGAGGTGCGGGTTCTATCAATGAATACTTCCCATGCATACGCACTAGCAGATGTACTCTCCCATGCATGTATATACACACACAAACCCATACATACATTGCATACTACTTATATACACATAGCAATGCAAATAAATACACACTGGTTCAGATAATAACCTTTTCTAGTGTTTATAGATATTTGTGGGGGTGAAGTGTCGCAATACCTTTATTTTTGTTTCTGTGCATCATTGGTGCTAGTGCCACACTTATAAATCACACTAATCAAAAACCCCAAAAGTTAATAAATTAAAGCCAGGATTTAAGTTCTATTTATTACTTCAATATGCAGCACTAGTCCTGAATCTCACTGTCTTTGTTTGGGACCCTGGCATTCATTAATCATTTACCTGAAGTAAGGGGCCATGATTATTCTTCAAACCTGCTGTGCAATGTAACAATTACAAACTACTTAAGTAATTAATCTTTTCATTTTAATTCCAGTCTCCCAGATTACATCATTTCCTGTATTCTATATCGTACCATGTTGAAAAGCTTGCTTGTAATATGTACAATTTTTACAATATATACTAAAATGGCTACAAGGCATTTTGTCATTCGTTTTCTGTATTCAGCATTGTGTGTATTTATCCAGACACAAAGTATGATTCATTGAATGTTTGACCTTGCTGGGTTTTTTTTGTTTGCTGTAGACTGTTATACATGGGAAACTTGAGGTAAGTGCGAGAGAAAGCAAAGGATGAATGCATGGTATTTTTTGCCACTTGGCTATAAATTCAATTTTTATTTATAGGCAGAAGAATTATAGCTATAGAGAAAGATTATACAAGGAAAGTATTCAGAGACATTTAAATGGTAATACATTCAGTTAGTGAACTATGACTTGTGCTTTCTATGTAACTGAATATATCCATTTTGTACTTTGCAGAATGCTGTGGTACGTAGATCAAGTTTTGATGCTTACATCTATGAAATACTTTGTGGAACATCAGTCTTAAATTTAGGAAGCTTAATGAGAAAAGCAGTTTCTAAGTTGATGTATTAGTAAGTAAGTTTATAGGATACACTGGTACTTGAGTATACAATTTTGTTTCAATTTCCAGTAATATCATGCTATAATTTATGAATATTTCCACTCACATCAACTTGAGTGGACGTATCAAATTCAAGACAATCTACCGTAAGAATAATTGTCATAAACAGGTGAAAATGGTGATTCAAAGACGTTGGAGAGTTCTATGTAAACATAAGGAGCTGAAGCAAATTATTAATCCTGGCCCTAAAATAATATCTAGAGGGGCCCCGTATCTCAGACAAAAGTTGGTTAAAAGTTACATTAAAAATGATCATCAGCAAACATTTTCTAAGTCAAATAAAAGGCTTTATTCACTGTGGAAAATGTGAAGCATGTAAAATAAAGGAGGGGTGACTAGAGTAACTGATTTCAAATCAAACAAAACGAATAAAACATGTCATATAAAACGTTTAACAAAGCGCCAATCAAAAAATGTAATATACTTGCTTACTTGCCCTTGTGGAATTCAATATATTGGCTGTACCACTACAAAAATTATTAACTGGGATACATGAACATATAAGAAATATTAGGAAAGGATACATGCTACACAGTGTTTCAGCCCACTTTACTAAGATTCATGACCAAGACCCCTCAGGTTTACAACTTATAGACATTGAAGTAATACAGGCACATTGGAGAGGGGGTTATTTCATTCGGACTATATTCGGACAAAAATAAATTAAATTGGGAATTTGAACTGAAAGCATTCCCAGAGGGTTTTAATGTGGATTTTGATTTATACAATGTTTTATACATTTTTATAATATATTTGATGTATAATTTTGTAATATATTTGTATATATTTTATTTAATATATATAATTTCAATTTTAAAATAAAGTATTTCAACACTCCAATTTATTTTTAAGTTATAATAAAAAAAAATGTAAAAATCATTTTATCACCATATATTACTATGGGGAGATGGAGAGTGCTCTACTTTTATTTATTCTACGGGCTGCATTACAATCTATTAAAGTAATGTAAATTTGAATTTGATGTTGCGTATATAAGAGGGGGGAGGCCCCTATCTTATTATGTACCTTGAGGGGGCTATTCTTAAAGGATGTATTCTGTGAGACTCTGTACATGTGACGTGTCAAGCTACATTTGGAACCATGAAACAAAGCAAAGCCATCCAAAAGCGGATATATCGAAACAATAAATTGGAACACTGGACCATCAACACAGCTGTCCATTAATGAGGATTTTGGATATATCGAATGCAGTTGTGAGTAACTGGAAACATAATCACATAAGGCTTTTTGGAAGCATGAATTTCATTTGTCTTATGGACTTCTTATATATATTACCGTATTTGCTAAAAAATATCCTTCGTCTTATGGATTGGCAAATAAAAGGAAATAAAAACAAAAGAAAATCATTTATTTCAATCATAGTTTTTATTAAATATGAAAAAATAGTTTACATGTGAATTAATATTTACTAGTAAAACTTTTTTCATATAGGATTGTTTTATATTCAGGCATTTTCTTTTTTTCCTAAATTAATATTCAAATGTTGAGGGGTCGTCTTATAATCAGGGTCATCTTATAATTGAGCAAATATAGCAAGGCCGCTTTATTCAGCGGGCAAAGTGGGCATTTGCCCAGGCCCCACGAACCTTCGGGGGCCCACTGGCAGCCATGCGGCCGTCCCATCACCAACGTCAGTGCCGTGCCGAGGCGGCAGGGAGAGGAGGAGAGAAAGGGCGCAAAGTTGTCACACATGAAAAGTTTTTTAGCAACCGCTCGGCCCCCTTGGTCTCCTCAGCTCCCTACCGCTGCCCTGACTGCGGTGGTTGGAGCTCGAGGCCTTGGTCGCGGTCCGGTGCTTCATGATGTGCCGGAATATGATGTGAAATTCCAACGCTCACCAGTGAAGCTGCATGCGCCACAGCAGGACAGAGAGACTGAGGCCTCGCACTCTCACCACAAGACTTGACCATGGTAAGTGAACTGCAAATAAATGTATGGATGAATGGTGAGAATGCATTAATGAATATGTGTAAATGATTTGTGTGAATGAGTGAGAGAATTAATAATTGTGTGAAGGAATTGTGTAAACGACAGATTGAATGAGTGACTGTATAAGTGTTTTGTGTGTATGATAGATGTATAAGTGATTTGGGGAAGGGCAAAGATGGCACAAGCAGGGTGTTTGAGCTTTGGGGACCAAGATGGCACAGGCAGGGTGTTTATGTGACAAAGATGGCACAAAGCAGGGTATTTATGGGACAAAGATGGCACAAACAGGGTGTTTGAGCTTTGGGGACCAAGATGCCACGGGCAGGTTGTTTATGGGACAAAGATGGCACAGGCAGGGTGTTTATGAGACAAAGATGGTACAGGCAGGGTGTTTATGGGACAAATATGGCACAGGCAGGGTGTTTAGGGACAAAGATGGCACAGGCAGGGTGTTTGGGGATAAAGATGGCTCACGCAGGGCTGTTTGGGGACAAAGATAGCTTATGCTCACGTTTTTTTTTAATCTATACCTTTAATGCTGAGTTTTTATGTGAATTCCAATTGATCTATACCTGCAAAACCGGATTTGTGTGTTATTCTGTTGATCTATATCTGCTATACTATGTTTCCATACATTATTTATGTATACCTCCAAATACAGGGTTTGTAGATTTTATTTAGTTGATATAGCCGCAGTGCTGTTTCCATGTGTTGTTTATTTGATCTATGCCTTCAGTGCTGAGTTTGCATGTGATTCCCAGTTGAGCTACACCTGCAAAGCTGGGTTTGTTTGTTAACCTGTTAGACTATACCTGCAATGCTACACACACGCAAGTGTTGTTTACATGTGTTGTTTATTTGATCTATACCTGAACTACAGGGAGGAAGGAAAAGAGAGGTATGGCATAGTAAATGAGGAGACAAAAGGACTCTGGGGAAGAGTACGGGAGAGAGGACCTTTCAAAGTCACAGTAGAGTCAGAAGGAGGGAAGACTGCAATAACTCTCACAGTCTTCCCCTAATCTGCAGTCAGTGTGGAAAAGATATATTTTTTGGTGTGGGAGCAGAGGGAGTGATTGCATTCTAGGGAGCGTGGAGGGGGTGCAAAGGAAATAATTGCCTAGGGTCCAATTTTTTTCAATATTTAAAGGAAAAATGTTTTTGTTAGCAGTCTTTTTTTCTAAATTTAATGTATTTAAGGTACACTATTGTTACTAGTGTTTCCAGTTATATATTATTTTACTTGTTTGCACTTGCACATAAATAATCTTTACACTTGTTTTATGTGCACTTGCACATAAAAAAATTTGTCAAGGGGGGGCCAGAGAAGTAGTCCGCACAGGACCCCTGAACACCTAAGGCCGGCCCTGACTGTAGGGCCCCCCTCCGCTCTTCCTCCTCTGGCCACCTGCAGGCCTGCGTTGGCGTGGCGGACTAGAAAGATGATTTCAAAAGATAGCCGCATACTCTGTGGCGATCTTTAATTCTATAGACATGGAGTGCTCGTCCCCGGCCGCCCCCAGCGACACCTTTCAGCTCGGGTGTTTAGATCTCGCTGTGGGTTACCACAGCAATGCTCTAAACTCTAGAGCTGAAACGTGCAAAATAAGAACCCAGCCAAGAGCACATTGGACCTCCATTGTATAAGGACCCCACTCCCTGCTGCCCAAGGTAAGCCACAGGGAGGGGGAATAACTTTATAAAGTTTTTCTTGCTTTTCTTTTTTAAATACATTTTATTTTGAATTTTATAATTAACTAATTTTCCGTCAGCCCCCTTTCCCCTCTATATCCATTATCCCCCCCCCATACAGCACGTATCCCCTCCACTACACTACCTACCCCCCCACTACAGCACCTGTTCCCCCACAGTGGCTGTACTGGGGGGAATAGAGGCTAGTAGTGGAGGGAGCAGGGCTAGTGGGCTCTCTACTACAAGCCCCCTGTCCCCCCACTATAAGCCCCTGTCTGCCCCCCCACTACAAGCCCTGTCCCCCACCTACAGCCCCTGTACTCCCCACTACAGCACCTGCCCCCCCACTACAGGACAGGAGGGGGGGACCACTATTATAATGTTTGACCAGGGCCCACCAAAGCCTTGAATCAGCCCTAAAATGCGGTATATTATATTTATTAAAAACATTTCTATGCCGCATTTGAATTCGTGTATATAATTGCTATGTGATGTGGAAGGCTCTCCTTGTGACTCCTTTACCACTTATTAGTGCTGTATTTTTAGTAAAAAGAATCACCTATTCTTTATTTATATGATTAGAAAATAGATTGCGCACTGTGATTTTCTTTCTGGTTTTCCTTCCAACTATATATACGGATATGACGTACCGGTAACCACCTATGAAGTATATTATTTCTATATTTTTGTTTACTGGGTGGTGTATATAATTTCACTTCACATATTTTGCTATATATTATTCTTATATGCATTTGTTTATATTTTATATTTTGATTGTAATGCTCACTTACTTAAAAAACAGAGGTGATGAAAAAGAGTTTCAAAGACACGGGGTTCAAAGGGATGTCTACTGTGATGTTGAAGTCTCCAACAATGACAGAGGGGACATCAGAGGAGACAAAGTGGGGAAGCCATGAGGAGAAGTGGTCAAGAAAGACATTAGCAGGGCCAGGTGGACGGTATACAACAGCAATAAGTATCACTGGCCTTAAAGGTTCTGGGAGAAATACAGAAATACTTTGGCAGGGCCAAGCACTACAGACCAAAGTCTTTAGTACAATAGAAGGGATTAGCCGATGTGTGGTCAAATAACATTCCAGGGGTCGGTACTGGCAGCAGAGCTTCAGGCGTAATGAGCGTAGCATAGAATGAAGGCAAGAGACAAACAGTAGAACCAAAAGACAGGTCACGGGTCATAAACCTATAATAGCACAGTAGAGCTCTGAGGAATGGGCCGACTTTAGCTATAGACAGCATCAGACACCTGAGCACCTGCTGGAGGGTGAGAATATATAGCTGTAGGTTTTGGCCTCTCCCCTTTTGCACCAAGGCCTCCCTCTCCTATGACTGTAAACCCAAAAGATGCACAGCATCAACCCACCCATCTGCTCCACCTGCCCAGAGTCCTGCAACACAACCGCATCTCACAGAGTTTGGCCACATGCTACCAGGGCCTGGCAGTTATGTACGATCATGATTGCAGGATGCTGCGTGTACTCTAGAGAAGTGCTGCGGCCTACCTCAGGTAGGGTGACCACATTTTATTTATGCCACTCAGGGACACACTATGAAGCATATGAGATTACACAAACAGGTATTATTATTATACTTTATTTATAAATCCAGCAATTGACAGATACAAGAGAAATGAAGAGCCCTGTTCCCGCAGGAACTTACAATCCAAGTATATATATATATATATATTGTGATGAAGTGTGTGATGGACTGTCCATCACTGGGGCCCCTGGAGAGGACTGAAAGCAAGCCTGCTACCCACAGATTATGGACCCTGTCTCCCTGCTCTGGCGAGTGGGACTGTTGTCTTCGTCTGGGACCCGACCTCCCCAGTCTCTAAGTGCACCCCAGTACTGGTTAGTGGGACAGGTGCCTCTTCCCAGCCCCCTGCATCCACAACTCTAGGAGCGACGGAGCTGTGCTCTCCGACTGAACTGGATGCAGACCCGGTTGGGGTCTGGCCCCAGTTCAGTCTTCTTTTTAAAAGGGGAGATATGTGACAGAATGACCTGTCATACAGGGCCCCAAGGTACTCAGAGATGGCTCCAGCGTGGCTGTCAAAAAAAGATAGCAAAGCCTGGAACTCCATTGTTTAATTAATCCCATCAATAGGATTGCTGCCTGGGGATTAAAGGTTGGGTTGTATGCATGTATCTGTTAATTTATGTTAATGCGGTTCTCTGGATATATGAGTCTATGTTTTACATCAATCAGAGGCGTATCTAGGGTATGGCACCTATAGCTCGTGCCATAGGCGCCATTTGAAAGGGGCGCAAGTGAGCGGCTTTCAAACGCCGTCTTTTTTTTTGATGCGGAGGAGAGAGGGGTGCCTAGCAACCGCTCAGCGCCCCTCATTCTCCTCCACGAGGCCTCTAGGTCCCAGTCCCGGTCCCGGCATTTCATGCTGAGCGCTGTAATATGACATCATTTTTCCGCGCCCAGCAGTGAAGCAGCGGGCACCAGCGAGCGGCTTGTAAACGCTGTCTTTTTTTTTGCGGAGGAGAGAGAGGGGCGCCTAGCTCCGCCACGGACCTCTGGATGGTAGTGGTTGCCAAGACAACAGGGTAAGGGACCCCAGCACTGTGGTATCAAGGTACTCGGTGCCTAACATGTGCAAACAAGAAGAGAATCACAATCGGTAAAAAACATTTATGCTTCTGGAACTAAAAATCTCATACAAGTCAAATGAATGTTCTAACTTCCAATCAAGACTTGACTCCAAAATGCCAATGTGATTTCTCATTGAATCAACAAACTATAACTAATCATGTCATTGTAACTAATTAAAAGCATGAGGAATATCAGAACAAGATGTCACAATCTAAAACTAGAGAGTCATGGGCTGAGATGTAACATAAGGATGTTTTACTTTACGGAGGGAGGCTAAATAAGTGAAACAGCCTCCCAGCGTTAGTGGCAGAGGTTAACAGTTGACAATTTACTCTACATGCATGTTCTTTACTATAAAGTAGTTGGAACAACGTTGTACTTACCTTATAACCATTTAAACAACAAAATTGGAGGTAGGTATTTTAATATCTGCTGTCTGTTTCACAGTATCCTTTATTAGATCAGATATCTTCCTCCTGCCCCAAAAAAAGAGTGATTATTAAAGTATAAATTATTATTCAAATGTAATGTTAATTAATTAAAATGTAATTAAATTGTTTTACTAGTTTTACATATTTAGTATTTCATGTATCTCTCCATTAGGGCTGCAACAACTAATCTATAAAATCGATTAGTCGAATCAATTTTTATCGATTATAAAAAGAGGTTTTTTTCAGAGCAAATGCTCAGAAAAACTCCTCTCCTTATATAATCCGAACTCAAACAGAGATCGGATTATAACACTAGAATCCAGATCCCCCACAACACTGCAGGACCTGGATTCCCCTCACTGTCAGCCGGTGGGTGTCCGTGCGATGCGCACAGATAACATCCACCTCTCCCCTCCACTTCCTACCATGCAGTGCCAGCATCACATGATGTAGAAGCCCCAGCGGAAGACAGAGAATCAAGGACTCCTGCAGAGGATCATCCTCTCTGTCAGCCGGTGGGGGTCTGCGTGATACTCCCATTCACTTCTGCTTGGGAAACGGAGATTCACAAAACACCAGGGAGTCGGGAAAGAGGCAGAATGGTGTATGAGAGGGGGAGGAGGCAGAGTGGTGTATGGGAGGGGGGAGGAGGAAGAGTGTTGTATGGGAGGGGGAGGAGGCAGAGTGGTGTGTGGGTGAGTTATAGTGGTGTATGGGGGTATAATGACTTTCAGGGTAGCAGAGTGGTGTATGGGTGTGTAATGAATTTCAGGGAGGCAGAGTGGCATATCTGGGGGGGGTTAGAGTAGTGAATCAGGGACTATAATGAATTTCAGGGTGGTGCAGGGTGTCACAGTCCCGGCCGGCACCGGCAAGTGTTTGCCCGTACGCGGCAAACTCCGGGATCCCGGGCTGCACCCTCAGTTCCCGGCAGACACAGGCAAGTCGATGCCTGTGAACGCCGGGGTTGCGGGTCACGGTCTCGGATTCCGGCAAACACAGGCAAGCTGATGCCTGTGAACGCCGGGCTCCGGGATCGTGTGTTACGGTCTCAGATCCCGGCAAACACAGGCAAGCCGATGCCTGTGAACGCCGGGCCCCGGGATAGCGTGTTACAGACTCGGATCCCAGCAGACACAGGCAAACTGATGCCTGTGATCCACCGAGTTCCGAGGCATATAGGGCTTCCTAGTTAGGTTCTGGTGCCAGATTTAAAAGTCAGGAAGTGCTCTAGCCAGTTACCCTGTTGTGGTCTTTACGCTCGGTTGTGTTTTGTATTACTTCCAGTTATTTTTGTCTGACTACCCTCTCTGGATCTCGACCACGGCTTACCTGACTACCCACTCTGGATCTCGACCACTGCTTACCTGACTACCCACTCTGGATCTCGACCCAGGCTCTCCTGACTACCCTCTCTGGATCTCGACCACGGCTCTCCTGACTACCCACTCTGGATCTCGACCACGGCTTGTTGTGTTCCTGTGTCCGTATCCTGACTCGGCTTTCCAGTCTTTGCTAAGCCTTTCGCCTTGTACTGCCAACTCCCTATCTTCTACCTATACCTACCTTATCTGGCCTCCTTGCTGTTGGGATCATCTAAATCCTGGGGTGCTGCTGCCAGGGGCTCCTCTTTTGGTCGTAGTGATCCAGGTGGAATAACTTCCGCGGTGAGTGCCAGTGTAAGGGAGGTCGTAAAACAGGGCATTTATGGGGGCGGAATAGCATATTAGGGTGCAAAGTGGCATATAGGGAGGTATAAGGCATATCTGGGGGCACAGTGGCATATAGGGGGTATAAGGCATATCGATATTAGGCATATCAGGGGGCATAAGACATATCTGGGGGTAAAAGGTATATCAGGGGGCTCAGTTTGCATATCACTGGCATGTAAGGAGTATAAGGCATATCGGGGGGCACAGTGGCATATCAGGGGGCACAGTGGGATCTCTGGCATATAGGAGGTATATGGCATATCTGGGGCAGAGTGGCAAGCTGGGGGTCAGATGTGCATAACTGGGGCAGTTTGATAAATAAAAGAAAATATAAACAAGGCTTTTTTTTCTCATAGCTTTTATTAAATATGAAAAATAGTTAGCATATGAATTAATATTTACTAATAACTTTGTATTAAAACCTAGTTTGAGAAACACCGTGTTTGGGTTCTTGTAGATTTTATTATTATGCCAGTAAAATAAGAAGGTGAATAGAGAGAGGCCATTGTGATAAAGAGATGAAAGTGTAGATTATAAGTTTTTTTATTACATTATTTTAAATTAAATTTTTTTTATTAAATTAAAAAAAAAATCAGACAACTAATCGATTATTAAAATAATCGTTAGTTGCAGCCCTACTCTCCATGTTTTACATCACCAAAAGCCATATTAAGCAATATAATCACTATGATGCGACTGGTAAAGTCAACTAGTCAACTAGCCAAGTTATTCTGAGCCTAAAAATTGTACACTACTACATTTCTGGTATAAGAGCAAAATTCCACTTCTTATGGGATTGCAGATTTCTCAGTGAGCCTTTGCAATAATGTAGCATCATGAAAAAATCATGCAATTCACCCATTACATTAAATATAATACCATACATAAGGAAATATTTTTATTTTGTCATCTTTCACCAGTATAGCTTACAGACAGACACATTTACCAGTTTCCTTACAGTAAGAACAGTAAATTGAAATTCATCTTCTGTGTCCTATTGAACTTAACTCACTACTGCACTTCTCCCTTCTTCCCTTGCTCTCCAAACTACTGGAACCTTTAGTGTATAAGTTTACAGAAACCATCTGCTTCCCCATACCTTTCTGATCTTCAGGCTACTGAATTCTCCATATGACCTTTGCTACAATCAAATCATCCTCACCCAGGCATTCATCTTCTGATTCATCACCCTTCAACCTCTTTGCAGTAGCAGGGATCTCCGCTCCTTCTGCACCAGTATTCTTACATATGTTTGTCTTATTGTTAATTCCTCATATTGTTAATTTTAATAGTGGTATGTCATTTATTGGCACTCTATAAATAAAATGTAATGTTGTTTGAAGCCATATTTATATGAGTTTGTGATGAGGGCATTGTATTTTGATTTTTTATTCTTTTACATTAATAAAACAACTAAGGTTCCAGGCAAATATTTTTTTCCCGTTTACTGAATAATATAATTGTTCATTTGTTATCTGTAGAATAAAGGAATAGTTTTTACTTCAATTAGCTTGTCATTATCTACAATACTTTTGCAGAATGGAATTATTATTGTCTTTATGCAGCACCATCATATTTCACGGCCATGTACTATGGGTAAACAGGACATAATAAATAGTACATCAAAACATTTTAGACTAATAGAGACAAAAGTTAAGGATTGCCCTGATCAAACACTTAAACACCGACAAAGCCCGTATGATCTGACGGAGACAAGAAATAAAGTGGGTTTTATGTTTCTGCCTTAGTGCTCCCCTTCCATCACATTCCAGATCTCATTTAATTTACATTTTCTGAAATCCTATCTATGCATATTATCTTCCTAAAGAATCACATTTCATAAACTAACCTATATAATGTAAATTTGAAGATGGCATGTGATAAAATCCTGAAAGGACTTGTTGATGTTGTATATTAAATTATTTTTAAGTAGAAAACTGCAGTGGAAGGATTATAGAAGTCTGCAGGATCTTGTAAATATTACTATCTACTGTCTTACCTATTAGGTGACTCACAATTTTTTTACAAAACATAGCTGCTATCATACTCCACACACTACAGAAAAATGTAACATTACTTTTATTATTATATAGACATATCGCCGATACATTTTGCAGTGCTTTACAATAGACTGTAAGCTCGGGCCCTCTTGACCTATTGTTTCTGTAAGTCAAATTATTTTGTTATATACTACTGCCTACCCATTGTACAGCGTTTTGGAATTTGGTGCTATATAAAACAATAAATAATAATAATAATAGCAGTAATGCAGTCAGCAATCAGGGCAGCTGGATCAGCTGCAGGAGCAGCACTTATGGTAAATGACGGGTCACTACTCCTTCTTACCTCCTCTTGCTAAGATGAGCCACAGGGGGGCCTCCAGAACTTAAAAAGCACAAGCCACATAGGCAGAGCTGTAATTGTCCATTGCTTGACATTTAAGTAGGTAGGGTCAAGTTTAGGTCAGGTTTATTGGTTTGGGCTGATTTGAACTAGCTGAAACCGATGTTGTTGTCAGGGATTCATGTAACATTGAACAGCTGATTGGTTAATTAGTGGTTGCAGCAGCGTCGGTGGGAAAACATAAAGGGCTAATCAGCAGTGTTAGTTGCGTGAGACAATTTTAATTTAAATAAATAGTAGCTGTTTTGGAGTTTAAGTTGCTTAACTCGGCTGACCGTCATCCCTGTGCGAGCGTAACACCCTGCCTCCCCTTTTATTTGTCGTAGCTGCTTATAAGGGTAAAGGTCACCTCTGATTTGGGATGGACAGAGGCTTTTATTATACAGTCTGGCTAAGAAAGGGCAGATTGTATTCAGTTATGATGAATTGGTTGATATAGTGTATGGTAATATTTAAATTGTGTTATGCCTCTTATACCCTTTAATCAAGCTACAGCCATTATTACCCCCCTGAAACTCTGTCTTGGTTTTGTGTTCACATTGTTAGAGTGATAAGGTATCAACGGGCAATGGGCATTGAGTATGTCTAATTTATTAGAGTGTTAAGGTATGAACATGCAATGGACATTCCTCCAACCCTCTCTATTTTAGATTGTTATTGTCACAGCTCGCTAGAGTATGCCTTGGGGAGGCTAACTAGAAGAGAGGGAGTCTAGGTGCAAAAACTTGGGGCTACGTTCAATATAAATGTGACAGTTGTGACTCCCAGCAAGTTGTTCATGGTTTAACTTAGAGGGCAACTCCAGCCCTAATTTCATGTAAGATTACAGTACCGTTAGGGAACGTTTATGGGAGTGCTACCGGAGATGTAATGCCTACACTTCCTGCTGTACAATTCCTGATATAGCAGAGGCGGGCATGGGGAGGAGGAATATGACACAGAAGTCAAATTTTGAAACTTTTCAATAAAATACATGCACTAAAATGCCCCAAATATATGTCCAGTATGATCTTTCAATGCGGGGTGGCACTATATAGTCAGGTGTAAATGCATCGGTCATGTTCCTTGTACTTGCTCAACTTTTTGCATTGTTGTTTTTACACAAACCTACTTGCATTCAGAATTGTTTAACTTTAATGAAATCTCTGCATAACGAAGCCACGTTATGTGGAAATCAAAAATTTTAAATCCGTGAAAAACTGTTAAAAATAATAAAAATGGGCATTACTCCTTAGCATTGTTATTATTAAAATCTGGCACTTTTCCATAGTGTTTTCAAAAACTATTCATTGAATTTGAGTAGAAAATAAAAAAAGGGCTAATCCACATTGTACTCCATACATTACTTCCCTTACTCAGTTGTGTAATGTGTATGTTTTGAGTGAGTATATGGTACGCATTGCTATGCCTTTGAAGTCAAAAAGCCTGGGGAGCCTGATAGACCATCTAACAGGATTAAATGTACTTCTTCCCTTACTGAATGGTTTGACTGATATAATTAGCTGAGTTATTCATACAATAGAAAGTACAGGATCGTGTTCTATCATGTTAACAGTATTATGTCATTCAATAACACTTCATCAGAGACAATGAAGTGAACAGAACTGTTTATTCACAGCAGTAAAAATGGAGATACGACCATTAAGATTTTAAGTCAATACAAAATATAGATAGATATACCCTTTGAAAAAGAAAAAAAAACAGGTTATGTTATGGTTTTTAACCCCCAAGGGGTCTTAAAGGTTTTATAGTGAGTGAGCAACAATGTTTTAGATGCAATGGGTTAAAGGTTGTACATGCTGTATGTCATCTGAATGCAACACCATAACTAACACCATAACTAACAAGGTACAGTTGCAGGAATTTGTGTTTTCACAGTGTTCAGCTCCAAACTGAAGAGGTCACAAATCTATGTATTTTTCTCAGTGTATTAGAATCGGTTAATTTAGATATTACAACTTGAAACAACACATACTAAAAATGATCTTCCAACCTTGCTATAAATTCTAAGAAATATTCATAGATAAAAATAAATATAGGAATATAGATTTATTTCCCTAAAAAAATAGTACCAATATGGGCTTAAATATTAAATGTGTGATCTATAAGCACATTCAATAATATTATAAAAGTGTGCATTGTCATAAAAGCTTTTTAAAAGCATCTTTTTAACTTTATTATTTTTTATTAATTTATGTAGCTCCATAATATTCCATAGCACTATGCACTGGTCCAATAAAAATTGACTTGGATCAATATAAATTGATTCAAAGTTCATAGCAACTGTGCAATCGTTTTGTATCACATATTATCACTATAGATACCTTTTTTCCTTTTTTTTTTTTTTGGCAAAAGCTATTCATTTGTACAGAGTCGCAAAATCCTTGACACCGTGGCTCTGTATAAGCCAACCGTAGTCACTGCGGGGTATAGGTTAATGCCAATGAAACCGAGGTAAAAAGAGGAGACGTAAACACGAATGGCTCACATGTTTTAGAGCCTTATAAAATGCATACTATCAGCTTACTGCTCAGTAATTGTGAGTTGCTGTTACAGACCTGTACAAGCGTAGCTCCAGGTGATGTTTCCCATCATGTTTACAATTGCACAAAGCATGCCTGGGAACTTTATTTGAACATTCTGGATTCTATTGCTTCATAACTTCATATAGTTTTAACTCCTCTTCACCAGTGTTTTGTGTAGGGAAAATAATAAGAAACACTAGTGTTCTATGCACGTCATCAGCCCATAGTAAGGTGACCAGATGTTTCTGTTTTCAGGGGGCTGTCCCCAGATGTAGACCTTTATACGCAAACATAGCCTCTCGGAATCCTTTCAATAGCCTAGAATTTTTTGTTAAATAGAGTCAATTATACCTACCACAATAACTGGCATTATACAAGTCTTCATCAAATATTTTGTAATGGAATGTAATTAAATATTTTACAATGAAATTTAAGAAAAATCACATACATTAGTCATTTACACACCAACAATATATATATATATATATATATATACTATTCTGTTAACATGTCCTAGGTTCTGCTTAAAACATCTGGTCAGCTTAGTCAATAGCCACCCTGAAAGTCAAGGGTCAGTAAGTCAATACAACAAAAAGTAAATAGCATAAGTCAAGTAAAGACTAATAAAATGAAAGTGGACCAGCTGTATAGATAAACCAGCTTGTTTCCTCATCCTTTATCACAAATTCCACTTCTGTAACCCCACATTCTCTTTAAGGATGATGGCAGTAAAATAAAATACACTTATTTCACATGGTAAATCTAAAAACAATCCTGCTATGAATTCAAAACATCAGAGACATTGGTAGGTATCCTGAATCTAAAACGAGACCAGGTTATGATTAAGGTTTCAGTCCTGACATCAGGAAAAGTGGTCAGACTTGAGGGACCAGATGGTTCTACCATTAAATTCTGTTTCTATGTATGCTTCTCTCATCATAATTTTGAGCAATGCACAGAGTTAAGAAACCAAAAAGTTCCACCTAGTGAGCATTTTTCAGCCTTTGTCCTAAAATCACTTTTTATATACCACTCCCATAAGTTTACATGTTTAATCCAACTGCAAACTCAGGTAACCATTTAGGAAAACCCCAAGTCTGGAGAAAAATCATCAGGCAGCGTTTATGGAAGGCCAAATGTGTGCTTAAAGATGGTTCATGACGGAACCTGATTTTCATGGGCTCCCTCATTTGCATATATTTCTATAGTGAGGGAATTTAAACATGCATGGTTCAGGAATATGGCTATCCTGAATCTTACATGAGACCAATGACAGATTACGGTTTGAGTCTTTACATCAGGCAAAAAACGGCAGACTAGATAGGAAGAATGCTTTGCATGTGTCATTAGCAATTAATTTATTCTAATAATTATGACTTTGGACCCCTCCACCATAAAATTTATTTTAATGCATTACATTTTCTCTGAACAACTAACAACTCTGTATGTTTTATTATGTTATGTTTTATTATTATTATTTAATATATACTAGACCATGAATTCTAAACAGTTTAATTTCCACCCCATGAAAAACTGACAGCGCTGTATTAAGACTTTATAGATACAGATCACATCTTAATGTATCACAACACAGATTATGAAAAGCATGGCTTTACCTGTAAGACAAGACATAAATGGTTATACTTTAAAACTTGACACTAAAGTCAAAGAGAATATTCACATTATGTATTATAATACATTTTTTTTTACATCAGAACCAGTTAGAAGTGAATATTACCTTGTATCTTATTATAATGTAAACTTGTGGCTGTGGCTTCTATGACAGAACGCTGGCATGACATGACCTTCTGGTGCTCAGTCATAGAAACCCCGGCGGAAGTGCCGGGTAGCAGCGGAGGTTGTCTATGCACATCGCACAGACGTTCAGCGGCTGCCCCCTCTGGATACCAGGGAGTCAGAAGCCCTGGGGGGGGGGCAGAGTGGCATATCAGGGTGGCAGAGTGGCATATAGGGGTATAAGGCATATTTGGTGGGCAGAGTGGCATATCAGGGTGGCAGAGTGGCATATAGGGAGGTATAATGAATACCTGGCAAGCAGGGGCAGATATGCATAACTGGGGTCAGATGTGCTTAACTGGGGGGCATGTTGGCAAATTAAAGGAAATAAGAAATTCCTTCTTTTTCAATCATACTTTTTATTAAGTATGAAAAAAATTACATGTAAATTAATATTTATTAGTAAAACTTTTTTTTCCTATAGGTAGTCTTATATTCAGGCTTTTTATTTTTTTCTTCAATTAATATTTACATTTTTGGGGCTCATCTTATTATCAGGGTCATCCTATAATCAAGCAAATACGGTATATGAAACATACATACAAGGAGGTTATTTATAAGCGAGTACACAAACTGCAACACAGAAATTAATATTATCACATTGAATCCCAAGACGATAGTTTGGGATACTTTTTAATGAGTATTTATAGAGTAAGATGTTTGATTACGTACGTTTTCAAGACTCCTTAAAAAACTACAGATGTATTTGTAATAAAATGAAAAAACAACTATGAATTACAAAGGGCCAGAGAGCTTGACCTGCAGAATCTTTCATTTATACTATATAGTTCATGCTATCAAATAAAGCTTTTCATGTCAGCGAGACTTATCTGCAATGTATTATTTAACAAATATGTCAAATTTAATGTGTATTTTAATACATAATAAATTAGAACTGTAAAAAGGGAATATATTCAATATATATTTAACAGATTTAGGAAAAACATTGAGCTACTTGAAATATTTATGTGTCATAACCCAAACACACAGATTATTTGTGTAACAAAAAAGTAACCACAGGATATGTCTAAGACATTCATAATTTAGTAAGCGATGTTGTTTCTGGCTTTACATCTGAATTAATCATTAATGATATATTACTTAACCTAGAAAATAGATTTGGTTCAAACTCAGCACACTATGTCACTTCCCCATTGGAAACCAGTTTTATTCAGTGTATTGTATATTTTGGCTTCTTTTGAAAGAAAAAAACCCCATCTTTGCTACTGTTTTAATACTGTAGGAGAAAATGAATAAACTACTTTAAAGATGGCAGAAGACAACTATAAAGGCAAAAATAATCATAGTATTAGCTCATGTAAAAATATAATTCCCCATGTTACAAAGACAGACGGAATGAGTAATGTCACTCAGTCACTAATGGACACTCAATCACTGATAGATATTAGAGATATTAGAAATATTAGGCTAAAAAACAAGACCTTTTTTTGGATGAAAAATCTAAAATAATGTTAGGGAAATGAAAGCCAATGTTGTTGTATTCTAAGAGGGCTTTGGTATTTGGGAATACAAGGAAATGTTTTTAATATTTACTAGATCACATAACCTTAAATCATTGGACAGCCTTGATGTCATGAGTTGGTCTTTGTTTATGTTGCCTGATAGCAAGGAGAAGGTTTAGTGTTACAGGTAAAGTGTAATAAATCAAGAAATAGTAGCCTGTAGCCTTCCAAACGTTTCACTATTGAAGGTAATTTGACTTTGTGTTTGGGTTATTAAAATTAATTCTTTATTGCATTCCTTTGTTATTATCCTCTTGGCACTTTGGGTTCTAAAGTGCATAAGAGTAACATACACATAATTTACTATAATAAATAAAACTTGGCTATGCAATGTCAAAATTACATTAACCTATAGCAAAGACACAATATTTATGAAAACACTGCCACAACCCTCACCGGGGAATTCTCTCTGACAGCCCGGGAAGGTCTGCGCAATGGACGCAAACAACCCCCGCTGCTAACCGCTCCTCCATCCTGGCTGCAGCGGAAGTTGTCTACACGAATCGCATAGACGTATACACGCTGCCCGGACAACACACCGGGAGTCAGAAGCACCAGTAAGTTTCTTTTTTGGGGGGGGCGTTAAATGGGGGCATAAGGTATTTCTGTAGGCAGAGTGCTCTATGATATGCCTTTTAACCCCCTTAATGCCACTCTGCCTCCAGAAATGCCTTTTAACCCTCTATACACCACTCTGCCTCCTGAAATGCCTTATACCTCCCTATATGCCACTCTGCCCCCTAATATGCCTTTTAACCCCCTAAATGCTATAGTGGCATATAGGGGTATAAGGCATTTCTGGAGGCAGCGTGGCACATAGGGGGGGTCAAAAGGCATATCATGGGGCAAAGTGGCATATAGAGGGTTAAAATGCATATCATGGGGCACAGTGGCATTTAGGGGGTTAAAAGGCATCCATGGCAGAGTGACAAGCCTGGGGGCAGGTGTGCATAACTGGGGGGCAGGTTGGAAAATAAAAGGAATTAAAAACAAAATACTTTTCTCAATCATAGCTTTTATTAAAAAAATTAGTTTACATGAATTACTATTTACTGGTAAAACTTTTTTCCTATAGGGTCGTCTTATATTAAGGCTTTTTCTTTTTTTCCTAAATTAATATTCAGATTTTGGGGGGTCGTCTTATAATCAGGGTCGTCTTATAATTGAGTAGATACGGTAGTTATCCAATATATTATTATCTTAAATAACCTAAACCCTATAACCATATTAAGTTATCACCAAATTGGTAGCCTAAGCTGGCTAACTGAATTGATTCCTTAAAAATTATGACTTGTGGTCCTTGACACTAACATAGGCGTAATATTGATCTTGCTGGGTGACTAATGACAGGGCCACACTGGGAATGAAAAGTAGCCCTGGAAACATTTGGACACCATCCCCATATACTTTGTCTCATGATTGATCTCTTGTACCCACACACACCCCTTATACATATCACACTATTTGCCATCCAAATAACTATAAATCATTTTTATGACAATATTTTTATTAAAATGACAGAAGCCAAAGGTTCAAATAAGTTATGGAGATTATACATAATGGAATCAAGACATTTGCTACTACAGAAACTTTCAAGAACGTTCCAGTTCTGCCAGTGTGTGTGTAAAAGATTCTCCCAAGGAATGTGAAACCAAAGAGGATAATAAAATCAGGCTGAAGTTTTTGCCACTATACCTTTGTCATATGATCTGCAGATTGAAATAGAATAACTATCACAAAACCTTTACTCTTCCTCTCACTGATTTCTGGGCCTAGAAAGTTTTGTCCTCTGAAGTGGTCTACAAATTTAGGGCAGTGTTTTATCTCTGGAAATGTAAAAATTAAATAGTTCTATTTATTCCTACAGCAAGTTAAGTGCCAGGAAACAGATGATGAACCAACTCACACACACCAACTCGACACCTATCTAAGGCATAAATATTGGGGATTTGGTCATACTATATGGTCACATATTGCTAAGGCCACACTATATGGTCATCTATCTTTGCAAATTCTTTCCTACCATGACTACTGCAACCTGCCATTTGGGGTCTAACAGCAGTCTCTGTACCCCCTGCAGTTGCAGAGGGTACTTGAGTCTAAGGACGCCCCTAAGATTTATTGGTGCAAAAGTGAATCTTTTCAAACGGAAAATAAGCTTCTGTTATTTTATTTTATACGCTCAATAACACGTTTTAAGATACAGACTTTTGGATCCAAAATACACAGGGAGAGCTCCTCAACATTTACGGTCCAAAAAGTATGTGTCACATCTCTGCTTATCATGAGTTTCTCTACTTTACTCTGTTTTATTTGCATCTGTTTTTTTACCTACCAACTATCCCTTCCAGTCCTTATATTAGCTTCCAATATTCTCAGAAGAACCACTATCAGGGTGTGTATAAGGTGGGTGAAGCAGCCATAATTCTATAGTCAATAGTTCACAGAGAATATCTCTCACAGAGCATATCAAATTTAAAATCTTACTTTATAAAGCGCTCACCAATATTACACCTGTTTAAATCTGTAATGTTATATGTCTTCTAAATATTTTACAAAAACAATAATACATAACATAACAAAGGCTAAATAAGAGAAAGAAAAAAATACAATGTTACTAACTTCTTATTTTATTAATGTTAATAATAAGCTCACAAGAGAAGGGTCCTTTTCCTGTTCTGTATCATCATATCTTAATGGGTGTTAGTTATAGTTACTGTCAATTTTCTATATTGTCGGTTTTATTGTCACTGTCCATTCCCACCGTTCCCCTATTGTAATAGTGCTACAGAAACTGCAGTAGTGTATGTTCGTAGTTGTGAGTTTTAAAATCTGTAAAATAAATTGCATACTTTTTTCCCATGAAAAGCCAGAGTATGTGTATCTGTCATGATAATCTTGTGGAAAATGATTTTAATCCCTTGACATGTTTTAAGTGTAAAATGGTACACATGGTTTTGATACAAAATGGATGAAGATGAGGTTTAAACTGTAAAAACTCATATTTGCGTTTAATAATGTGAAACATATGGGTACAGTTTTAACATTTTGAATATATCCCTTAGCATAGCCAATGATAATTTCATAGTCCATGCTGAAGTTAATACACCCATTTCTAATTTGTATCTGCAGTTCCTTAGTAGTAAATTCATATATCCATGAGCTTCATGGGTACCTAGTTGCCATGAGTAATCATTGAGAAATGTGTCTGTGTTCTATGATTTTTCCCTAATACATAGCATCTGCCTTGGGGTATTAAAAATGCATATGAAATCGTCTGGATTCAATGTCAGAGATGAATCTATCACATAATTTAATAGCATTCAGTAAAATGTAAGGGAAAATAAGATAAAAATCAGTGACACAATTTATTTCGGGTTTTTTTTATTGCAAATCATCCTTCCACCTCCCATAAGGATCAGTTGTTTTTTTATGTACTTTTGTTTAATGTGCAATATTCAGCAATATTTTACAAGCAATTTCTCTTCTTAGTCATAGAACACTATTTCTAAATTAAAGCCAGAAGTATGTAGTAATGGACACTAGAATGTCTTTGTTCCTGGCACCCCCACCATCCATTGGCATGCAACTAAATAAATAAGTATATAAATAAAGCCATATTTGCATATAGAAAGACTGCCATATAGGTGAGCCAGGCAGCTGTCTAGGGCACTAAGTTCTCCCTAGTTTTGTAGGTTACTGCATGCAGGAGTTGGATGTGCTAAAAACTGTAAGTTGGGCCTGGTTTTGGCTACACTATGTGGATAAAGTATTATGAAGCCTGACCATTAGACCTCACATTCTAAATACATATACATTAATGTGTAGTTGGTCCTCCCGTTGCAGCGATAACAGCCTCCACTCTTCTGGGAAGGCTTTCCACTAAATTGTGGAGTGTTTCTGTGGGAATTTTAGCCCACTTATCCAATAGAGCATTTGTAAGGTCAGGCACTGATGTTGGTCAAGAAGGCCTAGCTCACAATCTCCATACCATTTTATCCCAAAGGTGTTGGATGGGGTTGAGGTCAGGGCTCTGTGCGGGTCAGCCAAGTTCTTCCACACTAAACTCATCCAGCCATGTCTTTATGGACCTTGCTTTGTGCACTCGGGCACAATCATGCTTGAATAGAAAAGGGAACTGTTCCCCCAAAGTTGGAAGCATAGTTATGTCCAAACTGTCTTGGTATGCTAAGGGGGACATCCAAAGAGAGAACATTAGAAAATTTTATAACTTAACATATTTTTCTATGTTGGCCTAATAGAAGGTGTCAACTTCAGCTAAACTTGCCAAATGATGCAGCAATGCTGAGTGGATCAGACAACCAATTTATTTTCAAAATCAGTCTCTTCTCCAAAGTGTTGTATCGGTTGTCCATTACCTCAATTGATGTTACCCTGTGATGACATTTCAAAAATATAAAGCAGAGCTTTTTTGTCATTGTTTCTGTCCTGAGTGAAAAAATTGTGGTAATGTACTTTCATTTTCAGACCATTACAAATGTGTATTTCTGTCTAAAACAAACTTTGAGGATTTTAATTAAAAATACATAAATAGAAAGCATAGACTTTCTAATGGAGTGACCCCAGGGAAGATCACATAAGCATTGTTTAAACTTGTTCTACATATGAATATCAACAAGCAAGCCATGTATTCTTTTGTTCTTTTCTTTGAGTCTTTTCTCTTTGTTTGTTTTTTTTGATAATAACACTCTTTCAGGTTCCTTAAAGGGAGCTCCCAACATACCTTTATAATTTTTTGCTATTGTTCTGTGGTTGTAAGTCATATATCTACATTTTTGTTACATAACTTTCCATAAATATTGACTTTATAAGTTCTTTTTTGGCTTCACACAAATACTCACCTACCCATGATCCTCTGCAATTTGAAACACTAGTTCTTGTAACCTGGAAGATCAGATCCTATCACTAATTGCGTTGCTGCTTGTGCCACAAATGGTTTCAAATGTCCTTATGCTTATTTACGGCAATATTCTGGCTTATGTAAACAAAGCAAAAAAACAATAAAAAAAGGTGGGTGTTCCTTTTTTAAAATTAAATTGAAATCAAACTAAAAAATGAAAGCAAAAAAAAAATAACAAGCCTCCCTCAACCAGCCTCACAACTGCATACAACATTGTCGGCCTTTCCGCTACTGCTTACCTTAAATTACTTCCATGTATTTTAATGTTACCTTTTTAATAGGTAATTGAATGAAACATGACATTTTATCTACATTTTCTCCTTCATTGTGGTTGTTTTAATATTCCATTTTAACATATAACAGGGTATGATTTATTACTTGACTGTGCAATGTCAACATCTCATTAATCTATCTATAATAAAAATAGAGAAGCATGCTGGATTATAATGGCCACAGTGTTTATAAAGACAATGCAAAAATGTTATTGTATGTTTAACAAATATAACGATAATAACTTTTCACCAAATCGGTAGTATGAACTGGCTAACTTAATTTATTCCTATAATTTATTCCCGAAAGAGGATCCCACCCAAGATTTGGGATACATGGCCCCATCCATCATCCCTTTGATGCGGTGAAGTTGTCTTGTCCCCTTAGCAGAAAAACACCCCAAAGTATAATGTTTCCACCTTCATGTTTGACGGTGGGGATGGTGTTCTTGGGGTCATAGGCAGCATTCCTCCTCCTCCAAACACAGCGAGTTGAGTTGATGCCAAATAGCTTGATTTTGGTCCCATCTGACCACAACACTTTCACCTAGTTCTCCTCTGAATCATTCAGATGTTCATTGGCAAACGTCAGACGGGCCTGTACATGTGCTTTCTTGAGCAGGGGGACCTTGCGGGTGCTGCAGGATTTCAGTCCTTCACGGCGTACCAGTTGTTTTCTTGGTGACTATGGTCCCAGCTGCCTTGAGGTCATTGACAAGATCCCCCCGTGTAGTTCTGGGCTGATTCTTCACCGTTCTCATGATCATTGAAGCTCCACGAGGTGAGATCTTACATGCTGCTTGGCAATGGTCTTGTAGCCCATTCCAGCCTTGTGTAGGTCTACAATCTTGTCCCTGATATCCTTGGACAGCTCTTGGTGGAGAGTTTGGAATCTGATTGATTGCTTCTGTGGACAGGTGTCTTTTATACAGGTAACTCCCTTTAAGATATTCCTCTTTATCTCAGCTCGAAACCTGTATAAAAGACACCTGGGAGCCAGACACCCTGTTATTCTGTCTCTCACTGTTCAAATAAACCTGCCATTAGAATTATAGACTGATCGTGTCTTTGTTAGTGGGCAGATGTACAAAATCAGCAGGGGATCAAACACTTTTTTCCTTCACTGTAGTCTAAAAAATTTAATTCCATCACTATGTATAGTTTAATGGCTTTCACAAGCTCGGTCATGTAGCCCTTTTATCAATGTTTAATTCCTTTAGAAGCCACTTATGTACTTTACATGCAATTTACACATTTAGAGATTTAAATAAGTCCATGAATGAAAATCCATGAATGAGTCAGAACCTTGAGAACGTTAATGGTTCACAGAAACTTAGAACACAAAATGTTAATTTTCACTCAGCCATCATACGTCATCATTTGTTATGTCAATGAAAAGTGTGTCTTCAGGAATATTTCACTCCGCTGTGTTTCTTTTATTCACACCATGTAAATACAGCAGTCATTTAGAATTATATTCAATTATTTTGAAAAGAGGAAATGTTTACAGAGCTGGTAAGTAATGTAAATAAAGATCAGAGTCCTTAAATACCCCCTTTCCCCTTGAAAGGAAAGAGGAATTGTAAGTATTACAGAACTAAATCATCTTGTATATTGTCCACCTGGGGCAATCCTTGGGTTTTAAACAATTCAAACTTTTTATGTTCTGCTTTGACCCTTAGGGGTGGATTCAATAAATTCTAAAACAACCATTCAGTTAACATCACCATTAAATGTCAAAGACACTATTTTATCCATAACATTTACTTAGAAGATTTAAAATAGATGTCTTAATGTAAACTTTAAAGATGTCAACATACAATCAGAAGGTTTTGAGTTTAAAATGTTTTAAGGGCATTTGTGCTGAATTCATTGCCAGAAATAAATCTATCATGTAACTGAATAGCAATCCTCCCATGAACTTCAATGAAAAAAAAACATGATAGAAAATAGATTTTTGAACGCAGTTACTGAATCTGAACCAATATATTTTCATCTTTTTCCCCCCAATACTATATATTTAATGTATTTCTAGTCAATTATTTGGAATAGACAAATCTCCATCATTAAATCCAACCCACTGTGTTTTTAAGCCTTCCATTGCCAGCCATATATGAGATGTGATTTAGAGTGGACCCAGGAAGCTAAACACATAAGCTAAACTCAAATGTGGTGTCAACCTTAAACCGTCAATCCTTTTTATGTGTATGTGTAGTGGACCTGGCAACTGGCTGTTTGGCTAATCAGCAGCACTTCCTTGGTGGTCTCATGTTAGAGAAGGACCATCAAAGAGAGAGAGCTCTGCTGAATGGTCACTGATTCTAAAACAAAAATACCACCTATACGTGACAGTGAACAAAATGTTACTGTTGGTTTCCATGGTTACCATTGATATAAATGTGTCTGCAGCTGACCAATTGTTAAATCATGTTCTAAGCATGCAGGAACCATTCTCTGATTCCAACGAGCATGTAGGTATCAGTTATTGTAAAGGAACAAGTGCTCCCATCTGTCAATGCAACCCCATAAACGTGCACAAAATCGTCAGAAGCCGGCTAAAAATCCATCAGTATCATAGAAAAAAAGAGGTTTGAGATTAAGTTCTCCCTGTTGTGTTTTTACTCACTTAGGAATGATAGATTATTCATTTTCATGCGGACATTTTGCCCCTTCTGGATTTGCATTGGATTTTATTTATTATAGGGAGAGTTGGCAAGAGTATACAGAAGAGTTGTAACTTCAACTTCCTCTCTTCATTAACACTGGCAGGTGTTTATGGAAAGAAGGGCTAAACCGGCCCCGCATAATGCATTATTCAGTTGGCTAAGAATTCTCACCTAACTATGCATAATACAGAACCAACAGAGCTCTTTGGACATTTCACTAAGGTTGGCCCACTATAATGTATACTTGGGTAAGGGAGTTGAAAATGCAACACTCGTTCTGCAAACACTCGTGTCAACTCTTATTGAACAGACCCCAATTTTTTCAGTATCCCATGGGGCATACAAGTTTTGGTAGGAGTTCCAAGTCATAGATTTCAGTGATTTGAGGGTATTATAAGCTCAATATTATATAGACCAACCAAATAATTGGCTGAACAGATCCATCTTAGAAGTGAATTGCTAAGGAATCTACGAGGGCCCAGCAAGTGCTATCATATTTCACGGATCTGTACAATGTACGCTGTACAGGGTGTTTGAACCTTCCAATGACCCTAACCTATAGCCACAATAGGGTCCATCTATATTCTCAAGGCGGGACTGTGACTTTAGTGGGAGGTAAGAATAAAGGTCAGCTAACTACACATCTAAATGTCCCCTAAGTAGGTCTGGCCCCAGAACTTAATTTGCCCTAAAGAATACCCACCTTTTCAAATACTAAAAAATGTTATACCTAAAATGATATCCTTTAAAGAATGAAGTGACTCAATAGTTGACACAGATGTAGATGTGACTGATCTAATACTAATTTAGACCATGGTGGAATAAGGTATTCCAGAATTTATTGAATAGTATTAGGTGTAATATATGCATTTTAAGGACTTACCAAGTGTAAGTTTCAAACATTTTGTTTTCCATTCCGGACATCATTTTCAAATAATGTCATTTTTTCATTAACCCCAACCCCATTAAAAGATGGTGGTCTAGATCTATCAGCAAATTGGCAAGGAGAGCATGTTCATATCTGTACTATTGTATTAAAAGAACACGAGTGACAGTATATAGTTCAACCACATTCTTTATTGAGTATTTGTTAAGAAACAGAGGTATACAGGCACACCCAACAGACCTTTTAAAAGCCTTTAAAGAAAAAGGCACAGGAACGTAAAGTAAACATTTCCTCCCTTGCGTACATTATTGTTGCATTGCAACAGCTATGAATCGAAAAAAAGAAGCAAACGATTCTATGATTTTATGCATATAAAACCGGAGTTATAAAAAAAGGCATAATTTACAAACAATCCCTTTTGAGTTAGTACAAGAAATGCATAGCAGGTTTTTTTTTAATTATGAAAAATATGTTTCAACCAAGCACCATTGGAAGTATTTTTTTTTACCCAAAAACAAAAGTTTTTTTTTATTTACTTTTTTAAGACATTCCACTTATAGTTTTAGTGTCAGTGGGGTCATCGTCCTATTGTCACTCAAAGGATTTATTTGTTCAGATTTTCAAAATGTATATGAGCTGCGTAATATTAGGTTTTTATCAATAAGGTTCAATAAGGCATCTAAAAAGTTCATCTAAAATTTCGTTTTTTATACCCCTTGTGCATTTTTTGCTTGGGATGGTTGCATAGTATGAAAATGATCTAATATTCATTGATACATTCAGCAATTTCAGAGTTCTCTATGCTTTAGCTACTTTATACATATCATCCTCCTTTACCTAATTTTTGATTTGAACATAAATTTAATATTTCCACAGATTAAAAAAAGGTTTCGGAAGATGCCAGATAATTCATAAAACCCCTTTTTCCAAAATAGTATATTGTTCAATTTGTACTCGTCAAGCTAATCTCCTGTGAGGCGTCAATACAGTTATTGTTGAGTGGTTTTTGGTGCATGACTTCTCCTCATTTTTCTCCTCAGGGGTTGGCCTATAAAATGGAAATGCTTGTATTATTGTCCATCCACAATAAAACATTGAATTGTCACCAGTCTCAGAAAAAATAAGAAATGTTTTTATCACCAAAACAGTATGCGGGCAAGTTTCATATTAACATAGGTTACACGATGTTCGAAACTGGCCGTCTGTAGGCTACTAGGATGGTGCCACATACTCACCTGATCTGCCGCTCCAGCAGCAGATCAGGAGCTGCTGGTTAAATATTTCTGGCTGCACGCTACATGAGCCATCGGCCGCACGTACGTCATCAGACGGCAGGGGGACTTAAAAGTGCCAGTCCTACCCTGGATTACACGCTCAAATTTTTTTTACAATAAAATGATCTAATGTTAAACATTTTATATGCAAAGTAATTAGACAACCCTGGCTAAACCTTTTATTACTTCTTGAGACGCTACTATTATTAAAGTAATAATTTGTATTTTTTTGTAAATTTTGCATGAAAGCGCAGACTCACTGTAAGTCTTATTCTTTAGCCATGCTGTTAGTCACACACATGTAATTAGCAAAGCTCTACCTTAATGCGGCATTGTCATGGGGTTATGCTGTAAAGCTAGTTAGCCTAAAACACAAAAGCAAAAGCAATTCAATTCAGTTATTTGGCAGCTAAATTAGAAAATGATGTTATAAGTAAATATCATGATACGTAGGAACTTCCCAGGTTTGACTGCCCTGAACTGCACTTCCAGGCAAGCAGGACTAGGTCTCAAGTCTTTAAAAGAGTCAGAAGTTGTTAGTAAGTAGGGAATGCCCGGTGGGGAGTTGGCATGACCAAACACCGCTCCCCTGCCTGGTAATTGGAGATAGTAACACAGAGCCCTGGGGAAGTGAAGTTTCACCTGGAGGCAAACATTTTCAATTTGTTTTTAATGGGGATAATTATGTATTTGTAATATATTTCTTAAGCAAATATACTTTGGTTTGATTAGCTGTACATCTGGCCATTTTGTGCATATGTATACAATTATACAACTTTGTCCATTTAGTAACCACAGCACTGCCAGATAGGATAGAACGCAGCTAAGTTATACAATAAAGCAAGCAGAGAGATTGTTGAAGACAAAAGCATTTCTAAAGATTTGCAGAAGATTTTCAAAGCAGAATGTGCCACTCTTGGCTTCAAACCTAATCTCAGCTACTAAAATCCCTATTCGTTGAAGATGTATGGAAACAGAAATGCCCAGAATGTCTTCTCCATCCATGCAGTTCTCTGAGGACCTGAACGCTTATGTTATTCTACAAATGTTTCTGTGTTGAACCAATAAAAGGTATTAAATTCACCCAAGGTTTCTGTCTTCTCCTGTTGTGTCTCTTGGACAAATCCATAATCTTTACTGTATATTTCAGTATAATTGGCTGAATAGTTTAAGTTGCTTTGAAAGTAACATGTTAGAATGAAGATCTTTGAAAAATCACTCATCATTTGGAAGTAACAGAAACATTCACATCTGGTATCAAAAGTGTTATGTGTGAGAAACTGCAGTTGAGGACTGCTGTAGTGCCTTTATTTACGTTAAATGGGAAAAGCACTGATTAAATAAACAATATATTGCATATGAGATAGGCATAATGAAAGGCACATTGAGGAATAAAAGGAACAGTTCTAGTGTAAAGTTCTAAAAAGTAATTCTGTCACCATGATAACCATTTACTCACTGGAATATTCAATTGGGATCAAGGCCACTCATACAATCTGCACTGTTATTGCTCTAAATATCCCATTGCACTGCTAAAGGCAATAAAATCTTAAAATAGAAGGCAGTTTTTGCCCTGGTGTTTATGGAGAAGGTAAATTTATTTTTTTTAGATATTTCTGCCAAGTGAACCTGTACGTCATGTTAGCATATTTTGTTTATGCTAATAAATGAAAGCAGGAAAAAAAACAGATGCTGATGTAAAAAAATGACAGCAGAAAAACATACATTGTCAAAAATAATCAATAAACACTTGTTTTATACTGATATATGTATATGTTTCTAACCCATTTATTCCTTTATCCAAATCTTTTTTTTAAATTACCAATGTATGAATTTTTATTCACATGCAATTTAAAACATGTATAATATACCTTGTATCCTCCTGGTTGTCTGTATTTTTCTAACCTGTGGCTCTACACAAATAAAATAAAACACATTATGAATATGTGATGCAATGTCATTTACTGTGTGTTTTTTTTTTTTAATTTGGTAACTGAAATATGTCAGTAACCTTTTACAATCTTTGAGATTTGTACAGTTTCTGCCGGCTCGCTTTCAACTACTGTTGAGACTTTGGAGATTTGTGAACCTGGAACATAAATAATATGTCTAAGAAGATGCACAGATAAATTCATTTTATCGTTTATTGATCCCCTTAACAAATTAAGAAGCATTTGTATGTAAGAGTTGTTTCATTCCATGAAGTATCACCAGATATAATGATACTGTATTGTCATGGAATGTTCTTACGTTTCCAACCGTACGATGAGGCCATCCTCAGTGGGAATGCTGCGGGAGGTAGATGTTAACACAATATCTGGAAGGTTCTTCACAAAGTCCACACTATCTGTCCACAGATCTCCAAATACTCACAAGAACATATTCTTTATTTTATTTTATTTATATTGTTTATATTTATATATACACATATATCCTAATTTTAGGAGATAAAGCAAAATAATAAGTTGAATACCGTATTTATCGGCGTATAACACGCACTGGTGTATAACACGCACCCCCATTTTAACAAGGAAATTTAAGAAAAAATAATTTTAACTTGGAAGCTATGAACACAGTAAGACACACACAGACACAATAAGACACACACAGACACAGTAAGACACACACACACACAGTAATACACACACACACAGTAACACACAACACACACACAGTAAGACCTCCCTCCCTAACCCCCCCTTCTCAGGATCTCCCCCCCGCTCCGGTCACTTACCTTCAACTCCTGTGTTGGAAGCGTGAGGCGTTTGTCATATGCGCCGGCACCCGAGACAAACGCTTCCAACACAGGAGTTGAAGCGCTGAGGCAGGCGGCGGCGGCGGCCGCCAGCAAAGGATTCCTGGATATCTGTCAGGCAGGGGGGGCCGAGAGTTGCCGAGCGGTCATCTTCAGCAACCGCTCGGCACCCCTTGGGCCCCCCTGACTGGCAGAAATCCAGGACTCCTCTGCTGGCGGACGCCGCCGCCTGCCTCAGTTGCGACCCCTGCGACCCCAGATTTATCGCCGTATAACACGCAGGTAGGGTTTCAGCTTCAGATTTTAGTTAAAAAAGTGCGTGTTATACGCCGATAAATACGGTACTTATTATATTTTAATTACATTTTGTTTTCTAATTAAAACAAGACAATGGTTTTTAAGGGGCAAAAATCCAGCCACTTCATGTAGCAATTTCCCAGGATTGAAAAGCTGTAAATGTGCCTTTATATAATCGGCCAAATCAATATGCATCCTTTGGTTTATCCATGGATACATCAAAACCCAAGTAATGAAAACAATGCATGTCTTAAATTATGAAATAGGATAAACAAATTAATATCAACATATATTGGTTTATTACATTTCCAGAGCATAAAGTTAATATGTTACAGGATGGTAATCAGTTATCCATTAGTTTAGAAACATTTGTTAGAAAAAAGCTATATAAGATAGTAAAATGATTAATTAAATAAGTATATTGTAAGAGTGCAATGTCAGAAATAATCAATACACTATTAAGCCATATAGGAGTAAATGGGGAAATGAATACTTGTTTTTTGAATTTCTTACCAATTATTTAATTTTTTAAATTGGAGGACCAAAATGAAATAAAAAAAGCAAACAAATGCTCATTGCCCCATGGGAAATCGGTTAGTGTTCTTTTAAAGACTACTTTGAATTTTTTTTCTTTTTATTCTTATAGTTTTCATTTTTTAACAGATATATTCTTTAAAAAAAAATAAGAAAGATTGTACTAATGGAAATTCAGTTAGTCTTTAAAAATAAGTCAGGACATCAGATAGCTTACCATAACCAAGACCCTGTTATGAGATTAGTTGACTAGTTGAACTCACTAACCTCCCTGGAGAAGCCTTTTGAGCTCATCATCGTCAAGTAACTGTGAATCACCTTCAATGAACTTGGATACCCTGGTGACTTCTGATAGGACATATGTTTATGGCATCAATGTTTAATCATATAACAATTGCATTGGTAAATTTGTGAGCCCTGACCCCCCAAAAAGAAGTACATTTAATGCAATCAAGTAAAAAATGCATATACTAATTGGATGAGTATATATGAAATGAACCATTTAGCATTGACTGTAAAACCTTGTCAAAAAATAGCTGCCTACAGCAGCACAGTCACAAGCCTACCGGGAAAAAAAGCTAGCATAGTTTTATTGAAGACTCAGCATTATTCTTCTTAATTTCCACACGCACACACATGTTCATGTTAACTAGTGTTCTACCAATTTCTATATGCCTTTTATTTATTAATACAATAAAAATGGAAAATGCAAAGTTAAAAAAAACCTCAGTCAAATGTAACTAATAAAGTAAGTAAAAAAACTATATAAAAGGGGGCAAAGATGGCAGCTGACGCCTCAAGCCATCAAATCATTTAGGCATTATATCAATGGTTTCATTAATAAATAAATGGGTTATCATGCTCAATAGTTTTATAATGCCTGGATTAAAGCAAAGTGCTGCAAATCACAATATATAGATACAATAAGTGTCATGTTACAGTTGTATATGTGTGGATACTTTGCTAAGAGCGACATGCTAGTGACATGTCTCTTGTTAAAACTGATCAGCCTCATGACATCATAGGGTCAAAATGAACAGGAACTGGATTTCATTTTGAGTGTTTGGGGACTTAAATGTCTATGGATTGTCTGGTTCGTCAAATGTCGCTTGCCTTGCCTTAATGTATGTACCATAATATATACAATAATATTTAGCAATAACCAGCCATTATGCTTTGTTTCAAATTAAAACTAAGGGTAAACATCCATTATAAGTTGAAATGTATCTAAAATAATACTTTTTTAGTAAAATAAGAAATATGTGGCGCAAATACTAACCTTCTTCAAGCAACTTTTTCAGTGTTTCTTCATCTGTGTCATCACCAAGACCAGTGGAGACACGAGTATATTTTATTTCAGGACCTAAACAGAAAAACAAGAGCTAATTGTAATATGTCATAGCATTGAATTGCACATAATTTAACAAAGAACACAAGAAACCAGAACTTTTTTTCATTTATGTGGAATTAGAACACAACAATTTGCAAATATTCTGTTTTTCTCCCTTTACCTCCTTGGATGTATTTAAGTACTTGGGTTTCTCCTTCTTTTACCAGTTTAAAATCTGGCTCACCTTCAACCACTCTAGTGATCTTAGTTATTGTGGGTTCTAGTGAATTTGTGTGCCAAAAAAGAAAGTTGAAGACAAGCCAAAATTAGATTTTATTGAAAATTAGAAATTTAGAATGATAAGCAATACCGTTTAGGTTTTAGATGCAGACATTTTGATGTATAAATATTTTTTTTAAATATATTGTATATATTATTCAACAAATATTGTAACACATTGTTGTTAATATCATTGACATATCATAGCAGGCTTAGCTCGATGTACCTATATTTAATTGATATTTTTAATGTAAAGAAAGGCAAAAGTCCTATCATAATTTACTTTACCTCCATGGATGAGTTTAGTCACTCGAGTTTCGCCTTCCTTTACCAGTTTAAAATCTGGCTCACCTTCAACCACTCTAGTGATCTTAGTTATTGTAGGTTCTGGTAAATTTAATTGTAAAAACGTCAAAAGAAAGCAATGAAGTGAAGAACATACTGTGTTCAGTTCCCTGTTATGTTCATTTGATACGGAAAGTATTTTTAAATTGATATTATAAATAAGATGATATCTAACAATATGTTATCAACATACCTGGGTATTTCTCTGGTTGGGTCACCCAGAACTCTTCCTCTTCGGGGGAGGGGGTGGCTTCTCTTGGAAGAAGAGCTAACCGGGCATTGGGCAAGGCTAGCCACATGTATGGCAGGGCTAGCTCTGCATATAGCTAGGATTAGCCTCAGGCTTCCTTAAGCGCCCAGAGGGTGGGTGGGGAAGTGAGCAGGGGAACGGGTATGACAAAGGTAAAATATTTTTGGATTCATAAAGTGCCATAGATATCATTATTATTATTACCTTGGATTACTTTGGTCACTCTAGTTTCTCCTTCCTTAACCAGGCTGAAGTCTGGATTTCCTTCAATCACTCTTGTTACCTTTGTTATAGTAGGCTCTGCAGTGAATGGTGAATGCAAAATTAGTCGATAAAACGTTTACATGTAAAGTAAAAGTGCGATAATTTATTTAATTTGATAGTATTTATTTTATGGCAATCGCAATCATCACATGTACGTTTATTTTTGGTGATGTACACATGATTTTATAGGTCATAAAAACATGTCAGCCTGTGTAACAAATTTTGGTTTATTGCAGAATATAACCACAATATAAAATCCTGACAGGGAATAGATTATCCCAGTACTGCTCACTGAGGGAAGCCATGTAATAAATACCAACAAATTAAATCATATGATATATCTATTCCTTTCTACCATTTAATTGTCATTTTTCACATTTTGTCAGCAAAAATAATGGAAATTAGATTTTAGATTTACAGCAATGCTTTGGATAATAAAATACTTTAAAAAATGTTGTTCATCAGCAAGATTTTTTAAATTGGGAGCAATTTGTAAGTCATTATTGGTACACTAGTGTTGTTATATAAACGTTATATTAAAAACAATACAAAAAAATAGCATTTAATTTGTTATTTGAGTTTGTTGGTTCAAAAAAGTGGTTTGCAATACCCTTTAATGAGCCAGCATATACATAAAGGGACCACTTTACATTTGATAAAGAATCACCAAAATCCTAAAAAGTTATTCTACTCTACATGTTGATCTATGAATATTATAACGCATCAAGTATTATAAAGCAAGATTACTATTTTGTCTATTTTGGTAAACAAGACTGACTATAGGAGTAAACTAACTTGCTAACTAGGCAAGAACCCCAAAATGATGCCCATCCTGGCTTGGTGCAGTTCTCAGTTGCTGGTTTGCTTATATGGAAGAGACGGCCAAAATGTACATTGAAAATGATAAATAAAATCAGTAACAGAAAAAAAAAATAGTTACCTCCTTGGATGACTTTAGTTATTTTTGTCTCCCCTCCACGAATCACTTTAATCTCTGGCTGCCCTTCAATTATTTCCGTTACTTTGGTAATAGTTGGCTCTGAAATTGTTTTAAGGAGTGTTTTTGGTTAGGGTTACAAAAGGCACTGAAAATCTACAATTTTATTTCATTTGTTTCTATTGAAATAAATTAATTTAATCTTTATATATTGTTTTCATCATTATTAAAGAACATAACATTTAATGTGAGTAAATCAAAATTTGTGACTTGAAGTGCAAAAACAAGCAAAAGGAAAGTGATAATGTGAACAAGAGAATGACTAGTGTTACAATTATCCACAAGAAGGCATACTTAAATATAATCCATTAGATTAGTGAATAATTATGTGAGACAACATTATTCAATCTCTAATACTGACGAGAATATCAGCTATACTTGAAAAAAGTTGTGAATTAATTTTATCATATAACTGTGCATTTCAATGAATTTAAATTTTTCATGCAGGCATTCAATTTCAATTCAATATAAAGATGTTTTGTTAATGATCAGCAACCATCAAAACAGTGGTGATGCTTTGTGGTGTTCCAGGCAACAAACATTTGGTTTTAAACCAATAAAACCTGGGACGTAGAATACCTGCATTTTCATTCCCAGTAGTATCATCCTCAGTCAAAGTGCCTCCTTGGGTAAAGTAATATATGTAAAGATTTAAGACTACCAGGAAACTACACCCAACAAGCCATTTCTACACTTACAGTAGCCAATGCTTGCCTTATACATAATTGCTGATACTTCAAGATATATCAAACTATTTGCCACTACAAAGTAATTTACCTAAGCTACGTATTAGAAGGCCTTTACTTTTCTTAATGATGTGTAAAGTAATATATGTATGGGGAAAATTAACAAACCAGTTTGTAATCTGTAATGGAGAGGTAGAGCAAAAATGATCTTTGGAACATTCATCTCCCCTACGTTCTTACAACAACGGAACACAATGTTTCCTGGTCTGTAAGAATTGCACGTCCTCAAGTTCAAATATATATGTTTTTTTTTTTACCAAAAGGCATAATTGATTGCAAGACAAGAAATTCCAAAATAAACTATGCCGTCTCTGACTCAACAATGGGATTAAGAGAAATATGTTTTATCTCAATGTTAGGGCCGAGCGTCTTATTTTCAGGTTTCAGGTCTAAACTTGTTCTAATTTCACAGTTATAGCCGTGAAGTTAACAAAACATTAACACTTATAAGCTATTTGCAACTGTTTGGGACAAAAGGAAGCAAGCGTTGTATTTTTAGAGATGTAACAGTCTTAAAAATACTTAAAATATTAAATCATGTAGCTTAATATCTTTGCTGGTCATACCTTGAATAACTCTGCGAATAGTCTCACCTCCACCAATTACTCTTGTGATGGTGGTGGGTTCTATCGGAAAAAGAAAATGAAAAACATGCCATTTTTTATTCTTCAGCATATATTAGTTCTAACAGGTTTTTTACTAGTTTATTTTTGAAATATGTTTTTTTTTACTTTATAAAATTTTGTATAAAACGAATTACACACATTCGACAGACTTAAATCTGTTTTAAATGTTGTGAAAATGAAATCTACCTATTTTGTCAGAAATGTTTAAACGCTAATGTCTCTCCTATCATTAGATTTGAGCATAGAACCCCTGTCTATTTATGGAAAAGAAGATCAGCAGCAGAGTTTCATAAACACTTTTTTTATGGAGCAGACAATAGCTTGACTCTTCCAACAGGAATGCAGAAAACATCTACAGACGCACATTAATCTTTTTTAGTGGTTAATGTCGTCTTGATTTATGAAGTATGCGGATACTCTTGTTGGTTTTAGTATTTGAGACCTACTAAATGTTACGATAATAGAGTATATCAAAAATATACTACTTTAAGCATAGCTAGCAACGTGGCCTTTATTTTCTCGAGTAATATTTCTGCACCATTAAATAATATTTCCGAGTGCAGAAAGTGTGAAGGGAAACCGAAACAGCTTCCTTCCACCTACTGTAAACCAGCATTTTGTTGGGAGTGGAGTGTTCTTTCTTTCTTCATGTTTTATGGCACATATTTTGGTTTCTAACCCCTTTACTAAAATATAGTTGGAAGATATTTCTCTATTCCTGATTGCTGATTGTTATGGGAAGCTGTAAATCACAAGACTTCTGGGGGGTCTATTCATTAACCTAGCAACTTGCCGGAGAGTTGAACATTTCAACTCACAGACTGAACTCACTCAGTGAATACAGCGATCCCGTGAAAACATGTCCAACAGATGTTGTTTGAAAGCCTGTTTAAAGACATCTGTATTTGCTTTAATCTGCACCATTTATTCTTAACATCAGCTCAGCACACAGTGACATTCTCTGTAAATGTATGCTATACTACATCAACGTATGCCGTTTTTAATGAATAAAACAATAATTTACTATAAGCCAAAAATATTTCGTCTTGCGGTCATGAAAGCTTACCTTTAACAACAATAGGCTGGACATTAGTAGTTATTCTTGTAACTAAAATAAAGAAGATAAATGGATATAGCAAGAAACCCGTGATATGTGACGTGTTATCAGTTATAAGTTACTTTTACGAACCCTATATATTTGGTATAGAAAATAAACATTGGAAATTGCATCTACAGGTTAAAGTAAGCTATATAAGTATTAGAAGACCACCTTATGTATATACCACTAAAAGTAGCCATTTTAACATCCTGAATTTCAGGATTTCTATAATTACCAATTCTCATTGGTTATTCTTCATTAAATTATTCGGGAATCCTTTGGAAGAGTCGGAATCTTTTTTTTTTTTTTCCAGTTAACCAGTCCTGTAGTTTACATATCATACGGAACTATTCTTAAAACTGTAAACTACATGGCTTAGCCTGAGACATTCTTGTAAACAGATGGACTAGCAGAGTTTATTGTTGTTTCAAATCAAAGTCTTACTCACTGTATCTAGTCAAGGGAATTTCTTTGAAAGTGCTGCCACGAACAAACTAGGGGAAAAAAAGGTCAATGTTTAATTCAACATCACAACAAATGAATGCATAAAGAAATAATGAGTTTTACCAATAACATTTTTCCATATATCATATATTGGCTTCCATATATCATATCAACTGTATCTTTTATGAATTATGAAAGTAATTCTCCAGATTGAAATAACAGAATATTAGAATGTCCATTTAGCGGTTATAATGAGTCATGTGGATTATATTAATTAGACTAATTTACAGATGTTATTCTAGCTTAAACACAGAGACCTACTAAAATTGTGTATATATATATATATATATATATATATATACTGTTTTTAATTTTCACTATAAAAATTTTATTTCTAGCAAATAATTAAAAACAAAATATACCTTAATAGTTATGTACTTGATGATTTTATTGAGAATTGACAGCAGTTGCTCATTTCCAACAGGTGCGTCTGAAAAAAATGGATATATAATAAAAACAATGCTTAATAAACTGTAAATATGTATATAACTATGTACAGCTTTAGTTGATTAACAGTATTAAACGGTGTGCTTTGCTTTAGTAGTGGTAATGTACATGTATACAACAAGAACATACATATTTAGGTTTTTCTTTATACTAACCTGCAGGGAAAAGAAGTTTATCGATAATATGAATAACACCATTGTTTGCCATAAGATCTGCCTCCTTTGAGAATACATCGTTCACTGCAATTGAATTGTTTACCTATAAAAAAGATGCATATCTTTTATTTATTTATTTTCGGGTTTGTTTTACATAAACACAAGTAAATTAAGACCAAAAGGCTGAACTATCTTTAATTACAGCTGATGAGTTTTTACAAAATGTAATTAAAACTATAGACTGTATTGATATTAGACTAATGATCTTATTATGATTAATATCAATAATAATATAAAAAAAACTTACTGCCTTGACCATTATTTTACTTCCTTGTAGGGATTTGAGAATATTTGTGACACCGGCTTCAAATCCACCTCCAATGAATACTCCAGGTGCCAGGTGATAGAGCAGAATGTTCTGAAGAGCAACCTTGTCACCTTCAATTAAATATTGTAATTGTAGTTACAGAAATAAGTAAAAAAAACCAAAAAAATATTTTATCAACTCATACATGTTGATATATGAAATATGTATGAAACATGAAATATGTTAATTAATTAAATATCATTTTGCTCTCTGAGTTATGATCCAATTAAGCCAGGATAGGACTAACCCTCTCTGATAACCAGATATATTAGTAACTAGATAAAATGTAAGGTGAATATAGCCTAAAATGTTATCTATATTAGAACATATATATATACCTATTTCATTTTCGCTAAATTAGGTATGGATGTTTGGTGAGGGGATGTCAAATAAATATAGAAAGCTCATCTAGACTTCCCATTTTCTACATTTTGTAAGAACCTTTAGTAAATCCTTGGATTTGATGAAAAATTGTCGGGCCTTGATTTTATCTCACATTTTGTGTCATTCTTCATTGTTACTACACATATGGAAAAAATGTTACTTACGTTTTAAGAGTTCAATGTCTTCTTCACTTAGACCTTTAAAGGCGTCATTGGTTGGAACAAATAGGGTCCAGGCTCCAGGTTGCATTAGAAGTTCTTTAAGATCAGCATATTCAACGAGACTTAAGAAAATGCTAGCAGCAGAGAAAAAATATTGAAATGTAAATGCAAGTATATTTTATATTCCATAAAAATCTTATATACAACGTTGTGTGCCACCAGGTTAAGATATACAATGCAAAGCCTTACATTGTTAGACCAATGGACTATAAATTGTGAAGGTACACAAAATATTGCTTAAGATCTATAGTTTCATTATTTAAACAGCTGGATTTGTATATAACCTATGCTACTAAAATACTTTCATGAAAACCAGATGTGGCTTATAATTCTTGCTAAGACTTGCTTTGGAAATGTTTAGGGACTTTTTTACTTGGGGAAACCTGGGTGTGATGGCTTTACATATTTAAGAATACCTTGTCCATATACCATATTCTCCTCTTTCCTTATTCCAATGTTCTCAGAACCAGCGTCCACCAATTATTAATAATACTATTGTTAATATTACTGTGTTACTGATAAGTTGAGATTCAGCACATATACCCTAGTGTTATGTATCATTATTAACAGTAGATGTTGATTCTGGCACAAACAAGAGAAAATACAACACAGAAAACACTTAATAAAATAAAACCTCAAGATACATATAATGACCCACAAGTGGCATATTACGCAGACTGAAAACTGTTGGTCAGCATATCTAAATTACATGTTATACATGCAGCTGATTGCTTCCTAACATAAAAACCCACCATTTTGCAGACCATTGTACAGTATGATTATGTAAAGAATGCTTTTTTTCTCCCTAAACATCTTCTATTACACAGTCATTTTGCTATATTTAAGCATGTAACCCATGCATGTAGGAGGAAAATATGCTCACAGTATTTGTTGGCATTTTTTTGTACATTAATCAGAATTTCAAAACACTTACCTGAATCGTTTGTCAAGGCTTATAATGTCAAAGAATGACTGCTCTGCTGGCCGAATAATCTCTCTGAATGTGTGGATTGCTCCATTCCTTCCTTCTTTGCTTCCACGAAGCATGCAGGAGTTCTCAATGCATACAGCCTGTCATTGGTAAACGTGTAAATGAATGTGTATTTTTGCTAAGGAATCATCAAGCAGTGTGATGGTATACTAATGAGGGCAGCAAAACGCTTTCTCTTTAAATCTATCTGGTAAAGAAACAAACATACATTTGCAGAAAATTTTTTAAAAAAGGAAAACACACTTACCGTGCGGTAAATAAACACTCTTAGAAGTTTGCCACCAACGGTTTCCAATGTCTGACCATTGTAAAGTTCATTAAGGACCACTTTTGATTTGAGAATGTGGTTCTGCAGAATAAATTTCAGGACACGTTGATCCAATTTTAAGGTTTCCTCTGTAAAGGTTACATAAAGAGACAAAGATATGTTTTATATTTCTTAGCACACTCTAAATATATGAGCATTATATCCCCCTTTCGGCAAGTGTTACTTACCAGAGAAAGCATCATTCAGTGGTGCAAGAAGTGTGTATTCTGCATCTGGTCTCATAGAGGCTGCTAGACCCATCTGTGCCATAAGGTCAGTGAAGGTGGTCTGTTGGCTTCCAGCAAGCTCCATGACTTGTTTGGCTGCAAATTTAGAAATGTGTATTACTTTTTCTGTAACAACAATTCTATACATTACATATTTCAGGGGTATTTCTTTACATTATATAACATGCCAGATGAAATCACTGCTTAAATTCCATACTAATTCTTATCACGTAATTTCATTCTAAGCTAATTTATAATGTATCTATGGATAAAGATACAACTTCAGTCATTTCATTTATTAGTACATGGTACAGGGCCAATATTTAATATAATATAAACCATTTCAGTGTTAAAGATAAAGGGTCACTATATACCTCTCTGTAATACTATGATACGAAGTTTGTTCTCTTGATAAGACATTCACTTTTGTTAATTTTGAAGAATCAACCCATGTTGATTGGTTTAACGCCATAGTATCATCCAGCACAGCTAAACGCATTGTTAATACAGTAATTATGATAAAGATAATAACTTCCATATTCAACCTTAATACATCAGGGGCTATGATGCAAAAACTCACCAGAATCGGGAATGAGGACATCATCGATCAAGTGGATAACACCATTGCTTGTGACGATATCCTTCCTGCTTACAATCTTTTTACCATTTACAGTTAGACTGTCACCATCACATCCTATCTGAAGAGGGCTTCCTTCAAGACTGTCAAATACTGCGCCACCCATAATGGCTTCAGAACACTGAACAGAGTCAAGGATATGGAAATTCACCAGAGCTAAAAAAAAAACAAAAAACAAACAACCAATCAATTTTGGTTAGCTTTTGAAATCTTTTGACAACTAATTCTATATACCGGTACATAAAATATTAACTATTATGTGACGCAATACTTAAATGCATATTTTAATCCCATTTTTACTAAAGAAATATCCCATGAATACAGATAAAGACATTTTAGACTAAGCTATTACAGTTGTACTGCCCAGATGGAAAACAATTTCTGCAGAACATATGGATCAAGAAGCAACTGTGGTTCTCCATAAAGAATGGAGGGTAAAATGGTACATAAAATGCAGAAGAAAACAAACATAGGCAAAAGGGAGCTTCCAACTGTAAACAATTCTTCTAAACAAAATGAAACTTTTAACAGGAATGATTAAATACATTAAGGACTTCCTAATTCAGACTTCCTCTTCTGTTCTGTTTGGAGTTACATTGTCTTGATTCAGTATCTGCAGTAGACTAAATCTAGATTTCCTATTATTTATAAAACAAAATACAACCAAACCTTTTCTCATCTAAATATATTTATATATATTAACAAAGATATATAAATAGAACTGCATCATCACCTTCTTGATTTTAACTCCATCTAGCTTTGCTAAAATGCTTTATCCATCATGTACCTGCCTATTTTCTACGCTTGTTCTGATAATAGTGGACCTCCCTTTGCTCCCTCCACATTGACTGCTTAATCTCAACTAAAGGCTTACTCTTTTTCTGATCTTTGTCTTTAGAATTGTTTTCCCCTCCACTGTTACTAAGCATTAAAAGCAGGCCAGATAAGAATATATCCTATGTAGTAGTACACCTGTAAAATGTGTAAATGGCAAACCATGTACTAATCAAGCCAGGGGCAGAGGAGTACTACACCTGATATTTGAACATGTTGTCCAATAGCCATCCTAACAATTGTGAATATATATATATACATTTTTTAAATTCATTGCAAACTAGGAACAAACTATAATATGATTAGAACATTCTGTATCTACTAACTCAATAACTAGATATAATTAATGCCACCACTTGGGAATATGTTTAGTGTGCCACCAACACAAGAGATACATAGAAACATAGAATTTGAATAAGAACAATTCTGCCCATCATGTCTGCCCATTTTTCTTGCTGTAAGGGACTCAAGCCCCAAACAGTCTTTATTCTGGTCCAATTGTGAGGCTAGCTGTATATCCCATGCATGTTTCAATTCCCGCACTGTATTAGCCTCCACTACTTCTGCTGGGAAATTGATTTTTTTCTGTCAAACTTACCTTCAGCTGCCTTTTTATCAGATTTAATTCTGTCTAGAACTTCTCGTGGAAGTTTTTCAAAAGCTTCATCAGTTGGGGCAAACAAAGTATAATGTCCTGGTTTACCAAGTTTTTGTAATGCATTAGAAGCAATACCAGCTTCCTAAAAATACAAATAAAATAATATAATTTATAATATAATTTGAACATATTTTTTCATGCTAGTTGTTATTCTGAGATAACTTTCCTTTATTTTGAAATCACTAATGAAGAGGACAAAGATGAAGAAGCTTTTCTTGTTGATATGGAAAACTTTGTGTTTGTGAGATATATTGGCACTTAGCAGCACTAGCTGGCCCGCCATCAGGGGGTACGACCAGTACTGGTGTGCCAAGACTGAGAGAGCAGGGAAGCGCCCAGCGAGGTCATGTAATCTGCATTATGTGACTCCATGGTAGTAGATCCATTGGTCTAAAGGAGCACCTAGCTCCTGCTCCACCAACCCCAACCCCTCGAACATAGTGTTAGGCCGTCACTGTGGCCTGCGCTTCCCCGGGCCCTACATGCCCAGGGAAGCGCAGGGGAAAACTATGTCATTGAGGGAGCAGTAAAGCTGCCACTAGCCTACCCCTCTTGAGCCAACAAACTAAGGTTGTGTGTGTATGTGTAAATAAATGTTAGTGTGTGTGAGTATGATGATTTATGTGTGTTTCTTAGTATGAGTGTATAAGTATGTTAACTTGGGTGTGTAAGTATGATACTGTGTGTGTAGGTATGTTACTGTGTGTGTACATGGTGGCCCTGAGCACTAGTATTAAAATTAGCAACAAATATAGAGGGATACATTTCAACAGAAAATACATTTTAATTGTAAGTATTGATAAATGTTTGATGACATGTAAATGAAATAACTTACTCTGAAGGTAGAGAGTTCATCTTCAGAATCAATGAAATCTTCAATTGTGTTTCCAACAGCGGTCACAACTCGATCAATTACATGAACGACTCCATTTGTTGCAATCTGGTTTCCGTGAATTATCCTTGCACAGTTCACTGTGACAATCTACTTAATACATTTAATAAAGAATATAACACGTTGTATTTGACATTACACTACATTTCTTGCTTAATTTTCTTTTAAAAAGTATCTTAAAATAAATGTTTTACACACACACATATATATATATATATATATATATATATATATATTAAAATAAATACATGAAAAGGCACTTACCCCATTTGGATAGTGGTTTATTAAAAGTTTTTGATTATTAAACATAGATTCCACTGATAATCCATTTTTAAGATCTTTGGTTAGCATCCTCTTATTAATCATATGGTAATGAAGAGCATTAAGCAATTCAATATTCACATTGCTTAGCAATGAGGAACGAATTTCCTGTAAAATAAAAAGTACAATCAAAAAAATAAGAAATGTGTATTTTTCCTAGTGCATTTTACTTTTCTAAAGCTGTGTTTCACATATATCTCAAAAATAAAAAATGTTTTGCAGCACCATTCTAGATAAATTAATAAAACTTTGCAAAACTTCAGCAACAATCATCAACTAGGGAAGATCTTTTAATTTCATTAGAATTCTGTACAAATATTTAGCTCTAGCAGCTGATTTTCTTACAGGATCCAGAAGGTCCCATGCATCATTGCTGGGCGCAAAGAAGGTGAAGGATCCCACTCCTTCTATCTCCTTTCTCAGATCTGATTGGTCAGAGTAATCTTGTGTTGAGGTGGCTCCCACAATGCCAAGAGTGCCATACACATTATCGATAGGAGCAACTAAAAAATATAAAAGTAAGGGAAACAATGTCATAAAAAGGTACTTAACATAAATTCTATGAAAATGTTTTAATAATCATATTATGTGCATATATTATATTCAATAGCATTCTACAACATGTTTTAATTCAACATATCATATAGGAAGATATGTTTCTTTCACTAGTAGTTGCGTTAGTTATAAAAATCTCTACTTTGTCTTCTGGTAGGCATCACTGAAGGGTTTCGTTTACATGCCTGCCGGATGGTGTCTATGTTTATGTGCTACTAATATGTTTTGCTCTAGCAGCATGGTTAAGGATTGTACCCTACCAGATGGATATAAAACAGCTGTTTTTATTTACTTAAGTGATTTCAAGAAAATACACCAAATTCAGCACCCTTTAGATCCCTATTTGCCATTCCTGGTACATCTGTGCTGTTTTTGGTTATTATATCAGTTCATTTGATAAAAAAACATTTTTGCGGATCATATGCTAGAAATTACATGTAGGTCCCACCCCGAGCATAGCCTTCAGGTTATATCATCTATAAATGTGTATAAAACAAAACTCATCATACTTGGATGATTTCCTAGATTTAAAATAACAGCAACTGCTGTAGTGCCTTTGGCCAGCTTTATATATTTATCCTTAATATATCTCTAATCATATGCATGCCCTAAGCAAATTCTCATAATATATTTCACTGTAGCATCTGTTTTATCTCTGCTAGAACTGTAAGGCATATCACGATATTTTGTTGGAATTGGTGTAATCTCATGGCCCTGCTCCCTTACACAGACACAAACCATTTCTGCCTCGTATAAGAACGCTCAGAAGTTCCAGAATATACATGTAAAAGTATTGTACTGGGATTCAGAAATACTTAGACCAAACCACAACCAAGCAAAAGGTCAGATTGAGATCTGTTTCCATTTTTCTATTACTATAGGCTGCAGTATTGTAAAATCCAAGGTCAACTCCTAGTCCGAGTAGAATCCTGCTACAACATTATATAAATACATCGGGAAAAATGCAGTACTTAACGTCTAAACATATATGATACAGCATATAACTCAGATGGATCGGTTAAATTAAGTTCCATTCAATATTCAGCATCACATAAATAACTCCTGGTATCACAACCATGCAAGTAAATGACAGAATATGTATTTTTATATATATAGATATACCAAGAATACATCAAAATGCAAAACAAAATGTTTGGGACTTATCGTAATATATAATTATGATGTATATTGTATACCTGCAGGGCATCCTGGTTGGCCATTCATTTGCATGTAACCTGGGCAACATTCGTACAAAACAGTCCTGTAGAGGAAAAAAGATAATTGAGTTATTAAAAAAGTTTAATTAGATTATGCAGTACTTATAGGTCTTCGGTTCAGTACACTACACAACACATCAATGAATAAATTGTGATCACTATTTAAAACCAGTACTAATTTACTGAATCAAATAATCAAAGTGATTAATTTAATTGACCTCATATCACCTAATACATATCTTCATACACGTAACATACCACATAGGTAATATTAAACTTAATGGTTGGTTACTTAAACATATGTGAGAATAGTATCATGAAATAGACGTGTACATTTTCTGGTCTATCATCACTGATGTAGCGATAACTGTATAATCTTTTTACTAACAGTAGAATAAGCATTTTCTAGAGACGCTGAAAGTTTCAGGTCACCGAGGATTGACTGATTTGAAAGCTCCATAAATGGAAAGAGATGTCATTATTTCCAGATTTGACACTGTTCTGGGCCAAAATATACTGGATAAATATTTAATGGAAGAATTCCTTAACATGAAAGGGCCCCCCTGGACCTGGTAAGGAAGGGGGACATGACTGCTGGCCTAGGCCTAATGCTTGTCAGTGTCCCCTGTCCTTATTGGCTGCTCTTTGCAACTTTGTTGCAGGACCTAGGGGTTATAGGAAGGTGAAGGGGGATCATCTCCCTCTTTGCCTTCCTGAAGCTGCCACAGCACCTGTCAGGTCAGGTTGTTTTTTCCTGTTTTCTGTCTCTCTGTTTTTATTGTCACAGCGGCGGTGTTGTTCCCCCCCTGGCCAGCGCTTATGACTTTGTTATCTGGAATTTGCCCTACGGGCTTGGGGAGGCGTGTCCTGAAGACGGCTGATGGCATCGGATGGACTAGGACTCTTGGTGCAAGTGGTACAATAACCGCCTATCGGGCCCAAAAGGTTCGGTAGCTGGCGGGTCGTTTAAGTGTATAATTATGTCATTTATTGGTTTATGTTCTGCTGGTCAATAAAGGGGGGGAATGTAATAAAGCTGTGGCCTATGCCCTACCCACAACAAATGTGTCTTGTTTCTTATTTCGGGTATGGGTGGGTATTTTCTTTGGGCTATAGGCCTAAGCAGTCATGCACATGCAGGAAATTCTCCCTTGCACATACATCTTTAAGAGTAACTAAAAAAGTTCCCATTGGAATATCTATTTATTTAAATGTAATATCTTACAAATGAAACAGCTTAAGTGAGAAGTTAAATGTATATTTTGATTTTAAAATGTAATTTATGTTGCATTTACAGTTTTTTTTAACTCTAATCTATAACAGCATTATACTTTAAATAGTATTGTGCTACAAATATCTCTGGGAATCTTGACCCACATCAAATAATCATTTGTTCCTCGAAATATGAAATCTTTGTGTGGCTAAATATCAAGAAATTAAATAGACATAAGAAAACATTGAAACAGTAATATAATCTGTTTGGGACCCTTGGTAGTATTTTGGCAGATTGATGTCTGGAAATCCTCTAATGTGCAGTAGACCGGTGATGAGATCATATTGAAGAAATGCAGTTTCCATAAAACAACTGACTGAGTTATAGGTAAGTGGTTTTCTCTCCTTCAAAACTATGTTCTGGGTTTTTTTCAGGTCACAAATGACCCCAAAACTGCAGATGTTAGCAATGCAGGCCTGAAAAAAATCCATTGCATCAGCACAAGACATTGAGAACCGTAACCTTTCAACTACCAACATAAAAGATACATGGTTTGCAAACTAGGCTCAGGATGCCTTACATGGACCCACTCCTTTCTTCCCATTATCATTGAATCAGTAATGTTAAAAAAAGTAGTTTCATGTTTAAACATGGGCTTAAGACTTCTTTTGTAACGATTGCATGTCTCTGCTTTTTAGGAATTGTGTATTTACTCATAATACCAGGAGTCTCTGGGTCACTTCCCTCTTTCATTGTGAGGCCCACTCCCCATTAACTCATCCTTCTACTCCTTCCCCACTTAACGTGCGCATGTGTAGTTAGCCCCACCCCTGTGTAGTTAGCCCCGCCCACACATGACTATTCCTGTCTCCACTTATGGTTAGTGTTGCCCCCTCACAGGGTCATTCCCCCAGAAGAGACAGAGCTTCTGCTAGGTAGTTCCAAGGCATGATAATCATTGATAACTATCTAGAATGTTTTTTTTCTAAAATCCTAAAGTAGATTACTATCATTTGCCTCATTATGGATATATGGCATAAATTCTGGATATTTTGTATAAGTTCCTTTTTCATTTTATTAAAACACTGTTCTAAAACACTATACTAATGTTAATCAACGGGAATTATATTTTGAATTGTAGTCAGGTTGTGTTTAAACATGTGATTTTAATGGAAACCAGATGTGCCTTTTTCTGAACGTTTAAATATCCCATAGGAAAAAAGGAACACTGCCATAGTATCAGGTTTTAACTGCAGGAAATAAGTACATTTCATTACTGTATGCATACAAACCCCCACACAGCAGATCAGGTTTCAACGCCAGAATATACAATCTACATATGCTAAATCCGTGTAGTTCAGTAATCCACAGTGCTCGTTGACGTCAATGTGCACATATATTCAATACAAAAACCTGGGTCGATGGCTACTTCTTGAAGCAGATGGAAATAAAGACAGACAAAATGTCTTCAACGGAATATAACTTTTCACCACTCCGATAGGAGGAAGGAATAGCATTTTATGAAGAATACAAATACATTATAATTTATAATGGGTTCAAATTGTTAACACTAAATTTATGTGACAGATCATTGGAATAAAATTAATGTTAGTGGATTAAAGGTCGACCTCTCATGATCTGGCAACAGATCACTAAACGGAGCGCATCTTCTGCTAGCCAAGGAGCTAGGGGCGAGGAAAGAGGGCAAATGTGGCAAATTCGTCTTGCTAATCCAAAGGGGGCACTCAACAATCATTGTTGCACATGCATACATGGGTATAATGGCTGCAATGTCCCATTAACCCAACACTATTTCATGTATGCTAAATCAAATCACAAACTAAAACATGACAGTGGTTCTCCATACAGACACATTGCCAGTTATTTTATTATAAATGGAATCACCAAAGCTGGATATTGAAATTGGGGATTTTTTTCCCCCAAATGCATGGTTTCAGTGCATACTGAGTCTAAAAATTATTCCTTTACATTATATTCCACACTCAATGTATAGCTCTTACAGAAATTAGCTCTTTATTGCAACAACTTTTATAATCCATATTTAAGTAATATGGTGATTTTGCATACTTACTAAAATCTTATGTTTGGCCCTGTTTATAACAAAAAAGGGAATGGCCGCAGATGTTTATAAATGCAATTAGGCACTATTTAATGATTGTTTGTGAAGTAATTTCCCTGTAATGTAATCAGGGGAATTACGTAAAAGATTTCAGAAAGATTGGATCAAACGCTTTTGAAGTGCAAGAAAGGAATTCTAATCGTGGTAAGAGGTCTTGACATTTTATCACAGTTGCTTATATTTCTCCACTGCATTTGTTTGTTAAAATTTAGCCTTTGTTTTGTATTTGTATTAAACAATAAAGACAATTCTAAATTCAATTATTTAGAGCATTTTTACTAGAGCAACAAAACATAAACTAAATATAAAATAATTTAAATCATGTTACAATAATTTTATTATTAACTATGATTATTCAAATAATCTTTTTGTGTCAAATAGAAATGAGTTAAAAATCTTTTGTTTTGGCAATTTGGTGCAAAGCTTGATCCCATAGATAAATGTAATTACTTCAACAGCAATCCTCACACACTGAAAAAAATGAAGCAGTGATATATTTTAGCTCAGCATCTTTTTCATTTTTTGTCTTTGCAATCTATAAGAGGATCCCTATTTAATTAATTGTGATTCATCTCTGCATTGAATCCAACTCCTTGAACTCCCCCTAATGGACATTTGAAGATTTACATTTAACTCCTTAAAGTGGGTAGGTTTCAGAAGGCAATGCATCTAACTATACTAGATTAAATTAGTGACACAATTTAATTTCTTAGAGATGTGAGTGACAAAAAATACAACATGAGTTTGATCAAATTACCACATATTAGCTTAGCTTATGTTTTTGTTAACAAAGTACACGTTATAGTTAACAAATATGTATAAAATATTTGCTCCCTAAATTTTAATATCATTTAAGTTCATGGGTAACCCAACAAAACTGACAAACTAAGGAGCCAAGAGGTTCATTCTTATATCAGCAAGCCTAGGGCATTACAAATACTCTGGACAGTCCTTCATCTGTGACAAACAGACATATATAAAGAATATATTGACATTTCTTGATGAATATGACATGGTCACCATTTGGTCTTGGCCATCCACAGAAATGTTTTCAGGTGTGGCCAAAACTGGAATAACTCAAATGCTGATTCACCGCCCAGTTGCATAAAGACCGCCAAACCACATAAAAAAGGTACAGGCAGCATGTCCAGGGTAAGAAGCAAAAAGCAAATAATCTGAAAGAAACTCAAAAGGGTCAAGGGGACTTTGGTTTTGTGGCCAATAACAGCTCTGCTAGATCACGCTTAATTTTTTTTAACCCCTTAATGATAAAGCCCGTACATGTGCGGGCTCAAAATGCATTGTTTTCAATGGGTTTAGGGACCGCCCATTGTCCTTAAGGGGTTAAGCTCATAGGTCAAACCTTTTTTAAGTATTTGCTTAGCATAGGTCATGCTAGTTTTTTTTCCATTGTGGGAATCTTATTTTACTTGTGATTAAATGTTAATTTTGGAAATAAATGCAATTTGGAATAACCATTAGTCTTGTCAACAGAATCTTATGTTGATTAATGTTTTCCCTGAAACTTCACAATCGTGTGGTTGTTATTTGGATTGTCAGGAAAGCTGAAAATCTCAGGAAATATACTGTTGACATTTAGAGATCAATGAACTTAGGACCATGTTGGCCTCAGCCGAGGTTCCCAGATGAAAAATCTTGGGCATTCACTATTCTCTTTTGCTGCTTAAATCCAATACAACTCAAAATGGCAAACATTGTTAAGCACAACTACAGACTACATTTGAAGTATCATAGAGTATGGTACCAAAGCTTTCCTAAATTTTAAATGTATGTGAGCTAAACGTTGGCTACTCACCGGGTTCAAGATGGTCATTGAATGGTGAACCCAATCTGTTTACAGGTTTTGCTAGAAATAATAGTCTTGTGACTTCTCTCTTTTGTTTAGGAAAATGCCTTTGTTTAGCCTCACTATATTACATTTCAATGAAAACAGATGGACTCGAGTACTTAAATGGTGCAACACACCACAATATACTCAATAAAATCAACAACTAAAATGCTCTTGGTTTTCAAGGTTCTGTTATTATTTCGGTTTCACAGCTGTCCTAACAAGAGGTCTGTGATCATAAATCTAACACAGACCTGCAGACCTACAGCTTTTGCACAAGTGTTCATCAGCTGTATGTGAACAGCAAGGCTGAAGGTACAACTTTTCTGTTAACAATTTAGCATCTGCTTGTTAAAGATGAGGCAGATGTGGCTTGTGTCGGTAAAGTACCCCTTGCAGTGACTTGCATATGCCATTTTCATTTCCTCCGAGTAAAAATATCTAAATCCTGTAAATCTTGCGTTGTCATTTAGCAAATTTTGCAATTTCCTTTTCCCTGATACATTAGCAGTATGCATATCAAACCTTTCGGATTTTTGGTTGCTAGTAATATTAAGTGCTTCCAACGCTGTTAAATGCAGGGTTTTTTCATAGTTGCATTGTTCCCTACATCCACTAGATTTTAGAAAGGCGCTGTTCCCATTTTTTTGGACTCTCACCATAAACTGTAACATAGTTCACTACTTTTGCAATACTGGAGGATTATTACAATGCACCCAGCCCCTCCACCTAACAAAACGAGATAATGTAATAGAATGATTGAATAACAAAGCAGTATACATGTATATGTAGTATGGATTACTAAGGAAAAAGCAAATAGAGTTCGCAGAATATAACCTTAACCCTTTGGTGACAATGATGGTGAGCAATCGGTTGGAAACTCAAAATCTATCTGCATTTCAAATCATATGAATAAACACGAGATAAACACATAAGGCATACAACTTGTAGTAATATTCAGTTACTAGGGTGTGTTTCTATCAGTTAGTATTTTTATTTAACACCATTAATGCCGGCATGTTAGCCAACATCCAACTGTGTAACACCAAAAATCAGAGCAACATATGAATCATTGAGTAACTGAATCATAATTTACAAACCTGGGGCATCTTGTAAAGTTCTACAAGTTCTAAAACTGGAACATTGTGCTTAGCAAACAAGAATAATGCTTAACATCAATTTTTTCATCTGAAAAATCATTGCTGATTGTCTGGAAGGGAAGGAAATGACCCTTGCCTTATACATCTTGGTGGTTCAATGCATTCTTTTGCTCTTTTTATAAAACATCTCAGCACTTTTATGTGTGATTCATGCCTCTCCTTCTACCCTCCAGTTAATAGCTCAACATTCCTAATATGGAACACGAAATCTTCTCGCTCAAGCTGTTGCCAGATATGCAACCCCCATCATCCTCAAAAAAGCATCATACTCTCATTTATTTAAAGTAAATATAACCTGCTTTGGTCCTAGAGATTGTACCCCAGCAGCGGTCAAATGTTAACAATATCCTACCCCTGACTAAAAGCTCACTTTTGGAATTAAAAAGTGGATTTTTCAAAACCTTTTCTTTCATAGTTACACAAAAGTGAAAAATCAAATATAGACACACTTACGCTTTTTTGCCACAGATGGCTCCTTGGTGCCAATTTTTGCAGGTACTGAAATATTTTTTTTTGGTCCCCATAACTTGTTGCAAAGCACAGACATTTGGACTAAATAAAAAAAGGACAAAGAAAAAAAATGATACAATTAACATTGTTGCCTTGTTTATTCGGTAGTCACAATATTAAAAAAAAAAACGCTTAAAATTCTACTAGAACAAATATATTAACCCCGCTCTTTCCTCCTGCAGGGAAACAAAGGAAGCTTTATGAATCCCTGCTGCACAGAGGATGCCAGTGGTGCTGGAACATGTAGGTTTATAGCATTTGTACTGGGAGCACTCATCCATTACCACTAAACTGAAATCCACACCAAACTCATTTCATTTTAGCTTCAGCACAGGAAAAAGGTAATTTCTTTGTTCAGAAAATCAATAGATTTTTTTTGTAATAAATGTCTGTCAATTTTAAGCACCACTGAACAAAGAGAATGCGAACAAATTATAAAAACATCAAAGTATTGTTAAGCTGACAACAGAGTGTGAACAAATAAACCTGTATTATGTTTGAAATTCTCTTGTGTTAAAAAAAAAAAAAAAAAGATGGCAATAAAGTTTATTTTATTTCAGTTTTGTTGGTCTTTAATGTTAAATGAAATAAATGTAAAATAAAAAATATAATTCACTTTTAGATATACTGACAAAAACCTACAATAAATAAAAAATGCTGCATTGATTAAAATGAATGAAACCTACTATTTTTGTCATTATTACATATGAGTGTTATAAATTAGGGTAAAAATAAAGGGTTTAAAATCACCTCAGTTTTCAAGTAATATTAATATTTTATGTAAATATTTTTTGCGTATCACATTTTACATAGCAGTGGTTAGATGTTATACTATACATTTATAAAAGTTTAAATGGGTATTTTTTGTTATATATATATTTCATAAAAGGCAAACTTACCCTTGTTTCCTTGCCCTTATACGACTGTGAGACAAGATCTTGTCATAATAAGCATTACTGTATGCATGATGTAAAGCACACATTAAAAAAATGGATAAAAATATTAGCTTCATCCTGTAGTTCCCCTCTCGCTTCTTGTAAATGAAAAGGGAGAACTGCCAAGTGATATAGGAGTGCACAAAGTTTATATACTGCCTGGAATCTTGTGGGAGGGGGGAGTTCTATCAACCTGATACAAATGCACCACCCTCTAAAAAGAGTCACCAACTCTTGAAATCAGTTTAGAAGTTAATGTGTGTTTAGCCAAATGCAATGTTTCTATTTCTCTTAAGGAAAAAAAATACAACCTTCCAATACAGCAGTGATTTTGTTTTTATTCTTCACTTTCAAATATTTATGACATAGCTTTTCCTTTTGAAGTCCCTTTAGTAGAATCTTAGAAGTCACAGTGCTTTGAAATTATTTGCTTAGCCCCAGCACTTGAAAGGTTACTGCTTGTTGTGCGTTCTGTTCTTAAGATTTTTTTCCAATGAAGAATGGAAAACGAGTGATGAAGTCAGAAAAAAAATTACCGTATATGTAATTAATTTTATTTTTATAATCATTATTCAATTAGAGATTCCCGTAAGATTTTGTTAAATATACACAATTCTCATGAGGTTCAGCCAGAAGTTGAATCTAGATGATATCCCCCTAAGGCTGAAGACCCACAAGTTTTCTTAACAACAAATTAAAGCATAATTTAAATTAAAGAACTACTGTCATTCTTCATTCTCTAATTATACAGACCATAAGGCAAATTCAGTATATTCAGTATCGCTGGCTCTTTTCCTACAGCAATACAATCTGTTATATATTGGACGCCACCTACTGTATTTTTTATGTTTACCTCTTTTTTTAAACTACCAATGTAACAAGAAACCAAAAGTTCTAGGGTCATTTATTTTTTATGGTTAAAGCCAGTTTTTAGGAGGAAGGATTGCATAAGCTTCCTAATATGTTTTATCCATAAACTCAGATATGGTGGAACTCTTTTGTGAATAGTAGTAGACTTGAAGCAAGAAAAAACATAAGTAGTTTTCATATTAATGGAACAAATATTGTTTTCCTAGAATACATTTTTCTGAGATATACAATAATCTTTATAGCAACTTATAGTTATAAGTTATATACAGTTCCATTCACCATCTAATATAACATTTTCCCATTTGGTACTTTCAATTATTGTTTGTATTATGTACAGAAATGCCTTCCTTAGAAAAGGTGCCAGGAAATAAATGTGTCAGATATATGGCTTCCTTGACTTGGCTTCCAAGGCACACTAACTTTTTTTGTAAGCAACAAAGTCCGTTGCTCTGCTGTGAGAAAAGGTGCTCCTATTGCCAAAACCATGCCTATAAGGCCACAATGGTTTCACATCTTCTTTTTTTTGGGGGGACGCACTCCTTGAAGACATATGTGACCCCTTTCTTCCCTTCCAGGCCAGAAGACCTGCAAGAGCCCCGGATCTTTTTGGTCCTGTCCTACCAATTAAATCTTCAATTGAGGGGGGGGGGGTTTGCGGTACCTAACTACCCTCCTTAACAGAAAATTTGATTTTTTTAGGGGACCCAGCTCCTCCATGGTAGTTTTCTGTGAACTGAAAAAAAATCCATTACGGTGTACCTATTGCTTTTGCATTAATAAAACATTTTAAATAAAAATCATTGTCAAAATGTCAAAATCAAACAGAGCAGAAGTGTAAAATGTGAAAAAAACTATATACAAAATATGCTCCATTTATTGAAGCCCCAGCCAAGACACACTAACTGCCTAAAAGATGTTCTGTCTAGTCCACTTGTATTTACTGAATAGCCTGGGATTGTCCATGGAATTCATCCTCCCAATCATTAACCAGCTTTGTTTAGTATTGGTGTGACAAATTGATGATCGTTACAGCTGCCCAAGTGCAGTATTTATGAGCAGGGGAGTCTAAAGGATATGTTTGCCCATCAAAATACCCAGAAAGGAATTGTTTTACTTTTCAATGAAGAAAAGAACCCACTTTATTGTGTTGTTTTATTCCAAAACAAAAGGCATATAGTAAAAGTCAAAACCTTTAGAGGTACCTACATATATTGCCCATTTTAATGTAAATACCATTGCACTAGATTATTTAATGTAGAGAACTTTAAAGAAGAACTTATGAAACCACCACAGTTATGGTAGATATGTCAACTTTAGCAGCTCTTTTGTCAGTCATGTTATTTTCACATTAGATATAGTCTAACATGACTTTAATAAATAGCCTATAAAGTCAGCGCCACTTAATTCTTAATAAGAGCTTGGCATATTAGATCACAAAGCTTTTAGTCATAAGGTCACGCAGCCATTGTGGCCACAGCTACACTTTTAATGGTACTGGAACATCAAATAAAAAATCCCATCTTAACTACAAGTCTGAATGTGGAAGCACATAACCCCACAGGAAACTCAAGATCATTAATTGCCATAATTAAAAATACCCCCAATGACCAGTATTGTGCCCTCATATTATTTAACTTGCAGGGAAGTACATTGAATGCATAAGGAATGTTATTTCTGTCTAGTCACGTATGAGTTTCAAGTCAAGCCTTGCATGGACATAATGCGAAAATTATTCCTCAGATTTATTAAACAGATTACTCTGATAATAAAAAGAAATCAAGCGCTTTACATGTTAACACTTCTTGGCACCTACTCAGTCTAAATCAATCTCAACCAACCAATCTCAATGACTTAAATTAAATTCATGAAAATAAGCTACATAACCATGTAATAATCTAGATGCATTATTTGGTCAACGCACATTTTGTTGCTCTAGGGTACCATTGTTTGATTGTTTGCAAAGAAAGGAGCAGCTTTAACAATAGTTCTGTCAATCCATTTAGCTAACATGTAGCTTAAACCTCAATAATGAATGTTTTTTTCCAAATGTGAATCTGCCATCGTTGTAAACGGCAAATTGTATGTGGTGATTGACAGAAAGAGTTTAGGAATCAATACACAATGATTTATACGCATGAAAGAGTTATATAAAGTTCTAGACGTTAGCTTGTATTTTTAATTTGTTTTTGTAATAATCATCTTACAATTTGATTTAAAAGGGACAGGGAGGGACACAAAAATCAACAATCCTGTAGATAACCCCCGGACCCAAACAACCAATGCAGAATAAGTTTTAAATGGACGGCATACCACATAATGTAAAAGTACACCCTGTCTCCTTAGAGACTCAATATATAGTCAATGTTGACCTTCCGACACTGGTGGGGTAGTAAGGGGGGCTGTGCTAATGGAGGCCTACAGAATACCTTTGCATTGAGGCCCTGGATAGCGTCCGCCTCTGGAAGTTGAATAGTAATATTAACAATTTGTCTCCTTTAACATATTTTGTTAAATTAGCAAAAAGTTGGTACAGTACAGTTGTTTTTTTTAGGAAAGAAAAAGACCAGAACATATATAAGCTTATACTGCTGATCATATACAAAATACATGTAAAAATGAAAAAGAGATTATATCTATTAAATCCCATGTTACAATTATTATTTAGATAATATATACGTATAGTCCCAGGGAAGATTTCAATGCCTTACACATTTGCTTTTTCCTTAATGGAATCAGAATGTATTAAACTAAATTATAAGAGATATTAATGAAACCAAAGCAAACTAATGTGTATCAGGGATCATTTTGAGCACAATTTGATACTAGACTTGTGTAAATGGACCAAAGATGATTTGGACAAATTTTTTATTTCTCTTTTGGATAATTCATTTAGTTTCCTGCTCTTTCCATTCGGACACAATTTGGAGGACTTTTCCCCAGAAGAGCAGCGGCTTCACGCATATACTCGTCCCCTATTGGAGGAACAGGGAAAATTCAGAGCTCTCGTTTTCGTTTGTTTCTTTGGGGGTCCCTCTTCATTTTCGGACTTTCATACAAATTATCGAAATTGGCAAATTTCATTACAAACTGCATGAATCTACAAGCTGATATTATTTGATGACATTGCTTTTAGACCACAAGGTGTTCTAGAAATGAATACTTAATCAGTGTTTTAGGTAAAATAAATGAAACTAACAATAACAGAGTGTTTGAAATCTATTTTTTCTGTTGCTGTTATCATAACAGATGAGTCTTGCTACATTTCTTATCCCTTTATCACGTTATGGGTTAAAATTGACAGAAGTCTAATTTTAAGATGCGGGCAGTCAATACAGAGGTAAAACTTGTACAAGAAGTTCCTTTCTGTCAAGGAAAAAATACACCTAAGTTCTTAACTTGCTTGAGCCCCTGTGGAATGTGGAGCCCAGGGCATTTTACAGTCTTTAAGCATTCCAGTGTGCAAAAGTCTTAAGCTAACTTCAACACCTTGTTAACATACCTAAGGAATCTAAGGATGAAGACTTTGAAAAAGGGCAACATTCTGAGCTTATAGAACTATCCTTAATTTATTACCATGTTTTTCCCCCCATGTATGCACTTTTGGCTCCATATAAACCTCAACATAAGATAAGAAAGAAGACTACAAATATGTCAAGTTAATTTACCAGCATGGAAACACATAAAGTGGCAGCAGATACCAACATCTAGTATGATGATTCCTTTATGTGCTGTAAAACCTGAAACGTTATTGGTTCTTAGATTTTTCTACTGTCCAGGATAGCCTTATACATTTCTTATTTATTTGTATCTGCCCTTTCATTTAAAGAATATCCCATGTATCTTCCCTGAGAACTAAATATTTTCTTCTATTTTACAAGCATATGACTCACTTGTCTTAATATTCCTAGTCTCCTGAAATCTAGATTTCTATGCATATGAATGTTGCAATCACATCCCCTCCCTAGACTCTACTCCAAGTAATATATACCATAACTGTTTATTTATTTATTATTTTTCATAACTTTCAAGCGCTAAAGTCACCAGTACTGTATGCAGTACCTTTTACTCTGTGTTTGAGAAGAACTTTATTATGCAAGACACCAAATAAATAATTAAATCCTCAGGGGGACTATGCTATGTTTGAAACTCTTACAAAGTACAAAGCATTTAAAATTGCTGAATAAACTTAATATGATATTTTACATGTTTTAAGGTGGATCTGTCATCTGAGACAAGTTAAGTTAGTTAAATAAAACACTTACCAAGATATTTTAATTAGAAGATATACATTTTCTGTACTACTACTACTACTACTACTACTACAAATAATAGTCATTTATAACTTATGCCTGAACATTGTCTCAAAACCAGCCTATTGGTAACCTGATTTATGACTAGTCAACGAATCAAAAAATGGAGAAATAAGTCATCTCAAAGACTGATGAACAGCTTCAAAAAGTGTCCATACAACATAACATATTTTTTATACACTAGTGAGTAACATAAAGTTTTAATAACAGTTTCTTTGAGAGTGGAAAACTTAAGTTAAAATACACATTACTTCCATGCAGAGAACATAGTATAAATATTTGAAAATGTATGTGTAAATGTTTCCAAGCATTGTGAGTCTAAACTTTCCCAATTGCGTGTGCTCACAGTCTTCAATCGATGCTTCTTACAGTACATATAACCCAATGGTATCAAAAAAGTATAATTGACACAATAAGACAAACCAATACAATAGGTAAACAGGAACCAAATCAAATCAAACAAGCTTTATTTGCATGACAGAATACATTTTCAAAGACATATAATATATTTGGGGTAACACATGAAGGGGTATAAAGTAATCATAATTATAATTATATATAGTCATAAAATATACTGATGTAGTCAGCTTCTCCCAGAAGAATATTTAGTTTTTCATGAATTTCCATGCAGAAGAACTCTTTGGAGATTATCTTTTCTCATGTCACAATCTTTGTAACATTCTAATAAGAAGTGGATTTTATCTTCCACCACTTCCTGGCCGCACTGCTGGCATTTGCTGCTCTCCCTTGGTTGCCGGGTTTTTTATGTCTTCCAGTCTCTATTTGGAGATTGCGAGCACTTACTCTGTAGTTGGTGAGAATATTCTTGTGTTTGGGGCTTTGTAGCAGCAGGTATGGTGCGATGATGTAATCCCTCTTTATTGACTGCTAGATGGTTAGCTTTATGGATTCTTTTATTTCACTTTTTCCAGTTTAGGACATATTTCTCTGTAATTGTTCTAATTTATTTATTTCCTCGGTGTGTTGTTAAGGTAGAATGTGTAACACTCTCCTTGTAGCGAGAGCAGAGCTTGCTTAATGACTTGGGTTTGTTTGGAGTGTCTTGGATGTAGGACTGTGGGCTGACAGGTGTATTTAATATTTCTTAGGACCCTGCTCTCAACCTCACAATATATATATAGCTAAAGATACAAAAAAGACTAGAACTTAATACGTGATGGCTCATTTGTATGGCTGATTAAGCAACTCAATATTTACAGAGCTGATACTAATTAAAATGTCCATATCATCAACATTATAACAGCTGGGGTCATTTTCAATAACAAATAGGTTCATATGAGTCTAATTTCCCTGTTATATGTGGAATGCTATAATCAGACATTGTGGATGACAATGATGTTAAATGTTCTTCTTTGGAGCCCTCTAGTGGCAAAACCAGTAAAGACAATATTTTATTTTTTGTAATATTAACATATCATAAGAGGTTTTTCTCACTTTGTAAATATTAATTATGTCAGCTGTCACAGTAAGACCCTTTAATCTTGTTAAACATCATAGATGATTTTGTCCCTAGATGGACATGCGCAGTAGACTCTGAAAATATATCCAGTATGAAATAATGCTTACTGCAGCTATGATCCGCTACACTATTATGTAACCAAATACATTAATGAGGTGTGAATATTATTTTTTTTAATACAATAGGCAGAAATATAGTGCAAAATATATGACTGGTGGGAATAAACGTAGCCCTGCTTATCTGCAATAATTTAGTGAGTCGTTGAAGTGGGTTCAATTATTATTGTGTAAAACAAATCATACTGTAGTCAACAGAATATAAAGGTGCAAAGGAAATATCCACTTTTTCTGAGCTTGTGTAAAATTCTTATATACCGCAATGCTCATGTTGCATTTGCATAAATCATGGGCAAATGGATTTTGACAATGATTCTTAAATGATACATTCTCAGATGATTTTAAATCCCACTCATTGCTGAATACAGAAAAAAACTTCTTCTAATTTGGGGAAGGATATTTTTCACTATCGCTAATAAAACCCTTCTATTTAAATATTATCACCAAGGTCTCTGTCAAGAGTATACAAATTAGTTGAAATCTCGTTACCTGCTAACACTGTTTCACTCTGAATGTAGACCTATACAAGAAATAAGATCTATATTTTGCCAATTGAGCAAGTGGGTCTAGCCTATGTACCATTCTGGGAGTGGTGATACAATATTGACTACATTTATGATGGTAGCGTCTGTCTATTTGGTAAAAAATGAACCATTTTTGCATGGGAGCTATGTAATTCATTAGGTATTCAACTTGTTAATTCACAATTAGTTTCTTTTAACATATGTATCATGATAGCCTGCGTCTTTTATTGTTGGCAGCTTTGAATTGTACGTCTGTCCTCATAAGTAATGATAGTTTTGTCCTTTCCCGCTTAGCCCCAGATACTGAGAGTTGACCCCTTCTGGGTTCCAACTTGATCGTCAAATTTTGGTATTGTCTATATGAATTCTAAGATATTCTGAGATATTCCAGCTTGAGCAGAAGTATCTGAATAAAGTATAATTAAATTATTTGTTTTCAGGTAAGGATACAGAGAATCTGTGGCCTGTTTGTTGTCAAGCCAACACCACTAAACAACACTGTGTTGAGATTATGGGGTCCAAATAGAATTGTGCTGATCACTTCATTTGAAATTGTAATATTTGGGTGCCCTGTGTATCATCTTCTCTGTAGACATCCCAATCATTTCAGGGAGGTGGCGTCACCGGCCACTGAGCCCCTGCACCACCACCAAACATGTATGATGGTCCTCTAGCTCCGGTACCTGTGTCCTGGTCCTTCTCTGTGGTAGACAGGCTCTGGAGAAATCGGGAGAGCGAGTGACACAGTGCGCCTCTTGATTGGTCTCCCTTGTGCTAATTAACCTATCAGTTTTCTCAGTAGGCGGGATTTAAAGCCGGTAGGCTGCTATTTAAATGCAGAAGACTCCTGGAACCTCCGGGAGAGTTGGGATGTCTGTATCTAATCAGTCTGTGCGTAAATTTGATTTTTGTGCCTGAAGTGGCAATTTTAGCTTTGGAGCAAATGTATTTAAGGGGGTTGGGGCATGCACAAAATAATGCAAAACAAAATAAAGAGAACTAGTTCCAATATATAGATTAGAAATCTAAAATTTGTATAATTTGTATAGCTAAATGGCTATTCACATTACAACAAAAAGCTTAATAAAATCAAGATTTTTTTTGTTTTAATTAGTTAAGGAATCAGCTGACCAGATTGACATAGCAAATAAGTATCGCTTAAAATCAGATTAATTAAAAAAAAAAGTATGAAAAACTTTAGACACAGTACAATGTCCAGAAATAAGCCTGGACTGCCAAACTAGCAAACCAGGCAAATGGCTGGTGGGCCGCTGGCTGACAGGCCCCATGCTCCAGATTTATTCCTCGCCACACTACATGAGCATAAAAATAGAATATACATATCCAGCCCTGTCCAGCAGATTTAACTTCGAGTTGTAATATTTTAAAATAAATGTTGGTGTAAATATACTTACACTGTAAACAAGCTATTGTTTGGTTTACACTAGAGGGCAGTATGGTTTCATACATACACATTTTGTCAATGTAGTGGCGAGGTAGGAGGCTGAATTTGTATCTCCTTATATTTACCATCTTTGAAGAAATGTAAAAGAAGCTATTGAAAAATGAACAGCATTTTTAAAACTAAAATAATACGTTTATGGGTGAATACACAACTACAATTGTTGCTGACACCGCAGTTGTAAATTGATATCTTTATTGCAAGGCATGGGTTTCTGAGTCACAATTGTTTTTAGATAAAAAATGTTATGATATCTATGCTACAGTAATCACAGTTCAAGCTTCTTGCTTTCTAGGTTTATACAGTGACATCTAGTCCTCTTCTCTTTTACAAGATTTAATCCTTTAGCTGTCATGAAGCTTCATCCTTTTGCTCCATTCATGTTTGCAGATATTGTTTTGCTCACCCCTACTAAATACATGCATTCATTTTGTCATTAAAGGGATCTCAGTGTTTTAGTGCGAACAGCATTACATTTAGTGTTTATGAGCTCAGAAGACGTCCACTCTTAAACCACTCAACGTATTCTGCGAAGAGTATCCTTTATGGGGTTTTGAATCGGTAGAAGGCTACTACAGTAATGGTAAAAGTTGAGAAAAACTATGATGGTAATCCCGTCTTAAAGGAAAGGATCTGCATTGACAGTATTGGGCAAAAGATCAGCTGTAAAATGTTATAGTAGAGAAAAATATTACCGTTCAAAAGTTTGCGATCACTAGCAGTTCCTGAACCACACCTGACACAAAAGAAACATGTCTGTATATGTCTAATGGGTTGCATGCACACCTAGTGACCAAACATAAATTACCTTTAGAATTAAATTTAATTTAAAATCCTGGTACTGACATAAAAGGCCAGCCATAGCACTGCTCCTCCATACATTTCGGCCCTCATAAGCAAATACACTCCTACTCGATCCCTACGTTCTTCCCACTGGCTCAGGCTCTTCAGAGAAGCATACCATCCTTGTCATTGATACAACCACCACACTACCTCTCACCCTTTAAAATTAATTAAACTTGCGAGCCGGGCTCTCTCCACCTAATGTATCGGTTTGTCTTAGTCCAGAGTGAACATTCAGGCTAATATTAGTCTGGAAGTATTGTGTGTCACTGAGAGGAGTGTGGGTTGGGAACATAAAAATAATCAACATTTATCTTCCTTTTCTGGCATGACTTCCCCAAATGTTGTGCTTTGTACGCTAAACCATGACACTAAATCATAACTGACTATTTAAGACAATTGCCTTCTTTCTGCCCAGAGAAAGTGTTTTGTGGAGAATAGGTCTATGAAAAAGAAATTACAATGTCAGACCAATAACTAGCAGGTGATTCGAAAGTCACACTAGCACACAAAGAACCTTCTAAACCAATATCAATCTATATTAATTGTTACTTGTCATCATCTCCATGACATGGGTATGCCAATTATTTATTCATATTAGACCCCACTTCCAATTTTAAAGATTAGATATTAAATTAGCAATCAATCCTACTGTGACTGTGTATGTTCAGTAGAACATAAATATCCAGAAACTGTCTTTGAAGTCTTGTATCCATCACAAGTTGTCATCATCCCTTGTGGCTGTTCGATCATTGATTCCTGATGCTATTCTTATATACCTTAATTTTTAACTTCTGAGTAAATGGATGGCTGTGAGGGCTATGGAACCAAGTCATATATCTTTCTCATTTGCTCTAGTGATTTAGACCACGAGATAATTAAGAAAATAACAAATATGTGGAGAGAATTACAATTATGTAGGGTAAGCCTTCACATCTGAAATTATAGAACATCAACAGATTCTGTAGTGCTCTTACAAAAGGGGCAAGTGAAAATGAACAATACAGTAACACACTGGTACAGAAGGAGAAGAGGGCCCTGGTATTGCAAGTTTACAATTATTATTATTTATTGTTTTATATAGCATCATCAAATTCAGTAGCCCTGTACAATTGGGTACAATCTATTAGGAGGTTGAGAGAGAATGTGATAAAATGTGAGGGGCTGCTTGGATGAAGGTGACTGTAAGGGTCATATGGCGATGTCAATGGCAAGGAGATGATAGAGGGAAGAATTATTTCAGAATGCAGGTTTGGATGTTAGAAGGATAGATTTATGATTTTCTGGTTGGATTTTCTGTGCCAATTTAAAGCTACAGTAAGTAGTCTAACAGAATGAGGCAGAGGATTCCATAAAATAGATGTGAATGAGAACAAGTGGTAGCAGTCTAATGAACGGTTTGGAAACTATATACAGGAGGTGCAAAGATCAGTAGTTTTAGTTTAATTGCAGAGGGTATAGTGAGTCAGTGGAAGGACTGTACCACCAAGGCTGCTGAATAGATTGTGGAATCTCTACAGTGATAAGAGACAAGGGAACAACAGGACTTTCAGTATTTAAGATGCTGAGCTTCAGATAGGGGATGCCACAAAGGATGCATTTTCAGGGAAACAATCAGAGGAGATGCATACCTGGGAGCTCTCCGGGTTTGACCCGGAGATTGCCGGGTGAGCACTGCTTCTCCGGTTCTCTGGGTCAAGACCCGAATCCTCCGGGCCACGGGAGCTTGACACGCCCTGCTCCCCGCCCATTTTTTAATGGGTGATTCCAATTGGAATTCACATAAAAACTTAGCATGAAAGGTATAGATAACCCCCCTAAATTACAGGTATAGCTCACAGATTGCACACAGCAAAGCCAGCCCTGGCATCCATGCTGCCCACACAGAACCTGAGCAGCACCCAGATTACACACATAGGGCTTGCCATCGTTGTCCCCAAACATCCCATCATGAGTTAACTTTGTCCCCAAACAGCCCGCCCTGTGTCATCTTGGTCCCCAAGGCTCAAACACCCTGCCCTAGAACGCTGGGCCCCTGGGCAACTGCCCAGAGTGCCCATGCATTTAGATGGTTGCAATGTTGGGCTGGTTAGGGAGATCACTCGCCTTACCCTTCCTATGGCCCTGCAGTAAAGTATACTGTTGCAAAAACAATGTTATTATGGCAGGCTAAACACATAAAAACCAATCAGGCATTTTAAACAAAGACATCTAGGCTCAATGTAAACTCCCACACAATGAGGCAGTTATAACAACAACAAAGATAGAACAGGAGTGATGATGACGACACAGTGTGGACACCCATTAGATCAGATAATGTTAGTATGCAGACCATCAGAGAAGAAAAGAAAGACGTCTAATGTGACAAGAGATTCATTTTTACCCTATTATAGTTAATATTAAGGAAACAAGTGCAGATTCACACACACGACTCTGAGCAAAGCAACCTCTATTTCCCTGGGATTTGGTCCCTAGCTTTCAGCGACTGTATGTAGATGCCTTGACACCTTTAGCAAATGACATGACAGTATAGTCACAGTCAAGTTGGGTCAACAATAAGAATCCACAGAGGGAAGCCAGGTCAGCAACAAGGAATCTCCAAGAAACAGAACCACATATAAGGAAACATGCTATAATATGCTAGCACTGAATGCTGAGAGCCATACGTTTATGTAGGCAGTTCTCCAGTGACTAGATTTTTGAGTGTGTATGTGGGAATATGTGCCAATTTAGCCAAAAGAGAATTTGTGAGGTCAGGCACTGATGTTGTATGTGAAGACTTGGCTCAGAATCGCTGTTCTTATTCGTCCCAAAGGTGGTCAGTGGGTATACGTCTCTGTGCGGGCCACTCAGGTTCAAACTGGTCAAACCATGTCTTTATAGAGCTTGCTTTATATACAGAGGCACAATCTTGCTTGAACATGATTGAAAGGGCCTTCCTCAATCTGGTGCCACAAAGTTGGAAGCATACAGTTGTCTAAAATGTCTTTATATGCTGAAACTTTAACATTAGCCTTCACTGGAACTAAGTTGTCGCGATGCATTCTAGTAGGTAGCTTTCTGGCATTCACCAGACGTCCAGTAAAGTGATTCATCACTTTAGAGAACACATTTCCACTGCTCCAGAGTTCAGCAGCAGTGTGCGTCACACACTTCCAGCTGACACTTGGCATTGTGCATCGTGATCCTTGGCTTGTGTGCAGCTGCTTGGCCGTGACGCAAGCTCTTTATGCAATTTGCTGGCACTATATAAATTACATTTGTTTTTATAGCTCCAGCAGGTTCAGTAGCACTTTTACAATAATGCGTAGCAAAAAAAACCTGACAATTTCAAATGACAACACATACTGATGCATACTGGGGCCCTGCTCTTGAGATCTTGCAATGTATTTGGTTAAAGGGGAAGTGAGATAGTATGAGCTGAATGAAGTGAAGATGATATGGAGAAGGCTCTTGATCCTGTAGGTGGCTGGTTTAGAGCGTTAGATTAAAAAGTTCCTCAGAAAAAGTGTGTATAAGTATATAGTGTTATTGTAAGGTGTCTATAACACTCCGTACAGACATATACTGTAGCTGCTTATATATTATATATTGGAAGCAAAGAAGCATATAATTCTATTTCATATAGCTGTTAACTGTTTGTTTAAATTGTCTGAAGGATCCACACCACTGCAGTTTGCAATAGAAGGATGGCTATCTTTCAACAAATACTTTTCCTTCAGTCTTCTTCTATTAAAAGTTTAAACGTCTTTTATTATCAAAAAACTATAACAGTTTGTTCGTCTTAGAGATAGAACTCAGCAAACTGACACTAAACACTTTTCTATCAAAGATGTCTGGCGCCAAGTATCCCTGCAGAATATAAACAGCTTGCACTAGAAAGATAAATAGTGTAAAGCATGTGACAATAAAATGCTCCATAAAGCATGTACGCATACATATTACGCTGTGGGTTATTGGCTCAGGACACTCTCCTAAAAGTTTTTGTAGTGTTGATTCTAGCACTCAATAGATTCTTGTTCTGTATCTTTTTTTTTTGTTTAGAAAATGGATATAGCTATGTTAGCCTAAAAGAAGCTGATACTGAAACAATCGGAGAAAGAGACCTCTGCAGTCCTGAAAGTTTAAGCAACTTTTTTTAATTACAAAATAATTGATCTACAAGGTCTTTTTTATTCTGTACATTACTTCAGGCACTTATCTGCACATAAAGGACATTTAGGTGGGCAATACAAGCCTTTTTTTTCCTGGACACATTTCATTTTTACATGTTGCTGACCACAATTTAAAAAGTGCATCCCCGCGTTAAGAGATTTTAAACATCATGAAGATTTTTCCTTCTGTGAGCTGATACATCCTACACACTGCAGGGGAACATTATATGTGGTGGTCAGTCACAGGTAGAACACAATGTGTCCTGGAAAAATGACCGATATGTCCACTTTCCCTGCTATCGAATGCAGTTGGGGCTTGACCTGGGCCCATTAAATACTAGCCCCACCCACACAGCACACTAGCTCCACCCTCCATATAGCCACACCCCCAGAAGATGCAGATCTCCCTTCTGCCCTTGGAAGTTCCTCCATGAGAAACCTATTAGCATTGGCCCTTCATAGTCAGTAACATAAAAGTGTAACTTTCTGCTTTAGTCAATAAATCCAGTAGCCTAATCCTATCATGATTCTTTTATTCTATATAGCTTAATGGAGTGTTATTATTGCTGTCAGTTGGGTGATTATGGATGAATGTATTTACAACCTAGTCATCAACTAGAATATAACTGTGAGAACATTTTAATAATAAAAAAACATACTTTAAGGTGTGTCATAGAGCATAGGAAATGAGCTATAGAACTATTAAAATCTCAAATGGATATCACTACTTTAAATTGTGTTTAGTCTTTTAGCAAAATATTTGCCATTCATATCAACATCCAATTGTAATCTCATGTGCTTTCACTCTGGGATGTAAATTGTTTAAATCAGGGAATTTATCCTGCAGGAAGGGAAAAAAGATACAGGCATGAATTATAGATAACATGCAGATATTTCTTATAGTTCACCCCCCCCCAGATTTATTTATGCAGTGTACATGGACAATTCAGATCTTCTTTGCAGGAGAAAGTTAATTTGTGCAAATTGAGCTTTTATATGCTGTTGGATGTTTGGTGCCTTTGTATTGTATTGCTTCCAAAAGCCAGGAAGTGTAAATTTCAGCAGTCAACCGCACAACACAACCTCGAGTAATAGGAGTCATAACAAAGTTAGCCAACAATCTGCTATGTCGTAGACATTTCTTAGTTGCAAAGTGTTGAATGGTCTATAAAACTAAATGGGTGTCAACAAATAATATATTGAAATAATTACAAGTGCTAATGTTGTAAAATGTTTAATGGGCCCTAATGTCGAACAAGATATATTACACTGGTAATAACCATTGTATATACATAAATACAGATCAGCATTGCCAAAAAACAGGTTTTATTTTTATTGTGTTCAAATAAACTTAATTTATCTGTAGACCTGATGGTTGCCATTGTGGTCATGCGGTATTTGAGTTACTTCCTTTGCTTAAACAACACGTGGAATACGACTGAGCCATTCTATTATTTGCCACAGTTATTAAGATAAGGAGTTAGGGCAGGGGAGGGCTGTCACCTTCTGGTCAGGAGGAGGGGCAAGTTAACCCAAGAAACCCCTAGCCCCTATCCCTCTTAATACACACACTAGCACACACTTACACACAAACTTACTCTACCTTACACAAACACTCACTCATATGCACACATATATACACAACATCACAGTCACCCTTACACACTCACACATACACTCCCTGTAATATGGCAACACACACTCATTCTAACAAATGCATTTATAGATTTATAATATAAACATATTCTGTGGCACTTTCCGCACTCACATTAAAACATAGCTACACACATGCTCACTCTAATATACGCACTCACAGTAAAATATCCACACTCTATCATTACACTATCAAACCCTCTACCTTGCACCCTGTATGAGCAGCCACAATTTTACTGAGGGGCCCTGTCTCCATGAGTCCTTGTTTTGCACTAACCCAAGGGGCCCTTGTCTCTCTATCTCAAGGGACAGTCTGACCCTGGGTCAAGGTATGTGTCTAGTAGGGCTAAGCTAACAGAGCTCGAAATTGCTAATATGCACCTGTATAAAAACATTATATTAAGCTAAAGCTAGAATAGTTTCCAAAACCTTTTTAATCATATTATTAGTAATAAAAACTGGTGAGGCTTTCCCTACCCTGTTGATTCCTCTATATTTTCTATAGGAAAGTATGAACTTTTCCTGTTTCCTCTATATTGTCCTTATCTTTCAGACATAGCTGCTGATGGGTGTCAAATAGCAGGTTCTTCTTCCCACCTCCTGCCGCTTCTCTCCGGGTATGTATGGGTAGTTTGAGTGGATCTGGTACTAGGCTATAGAAAAGCAATTTTCTTGATGCAGCAGTATGGAAAGGGAGAGAAAAAGGAGCACAGACTGTAGAAGATATTTTAACTTAAGAATAGTGTAAAATGCTCACATGAAACCGAATAAAAATATCAGATATCAATCATATGTTCCTTATGATCCCCCATGGGTTCCCTTGAGCCAGGGATAAAATTCAATGTCTGCGTTATAGCTCAGTCCGTGTCGTCCTCTCTGTGTGAGTGCTCTCTCAAAGGCATGTGCTTCATATAAAAAGTGCTTTTGAGATTGCTATATCTTTCCTAGAACGGTTAACTCTTCTTTTTTACAAACAAAATATATTAAAAATTTAGAGATCATAAGAATGCTACTTTTGCCTTGTTCCTGAATGCGATCAAAGTAATTTTATATCTCATTCAGTAATAATTTAGTACTAATAGATTCTATAAATTATTTTATTTCTACAGTTAAGTATTTTCCATTAAAAGCATTTACATTTATTTTAATGAAGGACACATTAGCTGGTATGTATGCATGTAGCATGATGTAAATATATTCAGTGTATCAGAAATATATAAGCAAAACTGATTATTGACAGCACTACAATATTTAGATTGAAAATGTACTTTATTTGCGCTGCTATATCTTATACCTCTCCAGTCTTTAGTTAACTGTTAACTTTTTTATGTTTTTCTCTAAAATAGATTGAGAATATTTATTGTAACTTTTCTTGATATTAGGTGAATTCTCCTCGGTTTGAAGCTCCTATTGGTGTTCCCTATGTACTGCTAGCCGTGTGGCCACTTAAATAAGTAAATTACATATGAAATTTTACAGGTCAAAACCTGACTCACTTTATACATCCTCCCTGTGGCCTGCAGTGAAAACCTCCTGACATGCTTAACATGTCCAACATGTTTTTGAAAAATGATATTGAAGAATACTGTGAACTAGCTTGTTCGTTTGCGTGGAAAATAGAATAAACTATTGGATCAGTCTGTACTATGTTCTAAGATTTTACTAAGCTATCAGATTCTATATTAATCAGACTTGGGCGCCGGCCAACTCTTCGTGTTCGTCTTCGTGTCTGTCTTCGTGTTTGTCTTTGTGGGCAAAAAATTTTTCATATTCCACGAATATTCGCCCTGTGTTCGGTTTGGGTGAATATTTGTGTACATTCCTCGTGTTCGGTTTTTTTTTTTAGAAGGGGTTAATACAGGGTTAACACGGTACGCATTACGCAGCAGCTTTGGTACCAGCAACGCTATTGGTCGCCGGCAGGGCCTCCTCCACCATCAACCAATGAAGTGCAAGAGCAGGGAGACCATGGTTGATGCCAGAGGAGGCCCCTGCAGGCGACCAATAGAGTTGCTCGTACGGACCTTTAAAATCCTGGCGCCAAAGCTGCTGCGTACCGCGTTAACCACATATTAACCCCTTCTACAAAAAACTAAGTCTAATATTTACTATTCAATGTGTTACTATTGATACAGTAGACCAAAAACTCAACTCTATGAGGGGCTTTCTTATTTTTGTATTCAAGTAGTTTTGCCCCGTAACAAGCATGTAGTTCAGCCTCAATGTGTATAATTCTATAAAGCTACAAATATTCCAAGTCACCTTCTTCTT